>BMAW01030133.1:139505-366381 GCA_019974015.1 Nephila pilipes | reverse complement strand
GCAAGCTACCCATTCCAAACATGAATAATTTTTGAACTACCCTCATAATTATAATTTACATTAAAATAAAAATAAGTATTTAAAGATGAAATGCATTGTTAACAGCTGTGAAGATTGATTACAGAATTTTTTTTGCTTGAGTTTTTTAAAAAAATTTAACAAATTTTGCTCAGAAAATATAGCATTTTGTGTATGTGTAAGTGAGTGAGTGAGAGAAGCAAACTGGTGTCCCTCCATGAATCCTCACGTGGTATTTATGTTTTTAAAAACATATTAATTATGAAAAGAAGGATAAAGTATCCATTAGCAATCCCCTACTGTGACTTGAAGCCTCTAATGTATAATTTTCCTATCAAAAAAATTCATTCTTCCTTCCAGATCTCCCATATTCGCATTGTTTTCCAAAAAACGTTATTTGGGTGTGTGCGTTGTTTATTCCCTGATCCAGGCCCGTCTACCTCGTTAGTGGCGACTCCCGTTCTCTTCTTCGCTAGAGGGAGGAGGACTGGTTAGAATGGGGTTAGTTAGGGGGTGTAGACATCAGCGCAAATCGAGCAGCATCCGCTGAAAAAGAAGCCAGTGCTTCCTGTTGGGTTTTAAAGATAGGGTTGCTGTAAAAAAAAATATTAAGAAAGCGAAAATGAACTTGGGGGATCTTTGGCGTCTTATCGCCCCGATCTTAAGTGGCGGCACAAGTGCGCAACAGTTTTTTCTTTCCATCATCATTAGGGATGAGCGTGTGAAAATGTTTCTCGACTTCATCCGGAACTGGGGGCTTTTCTTCAGCTACGTGGCGGGGATGAAGACGGCTTTAAAATGTCATCCCCTGTCTCGTGCCAATTTGGAGCTGACTGTTTTGCCTCGGTTTGTTTTGCTTTTGCAATTAGAGAGATATGTCGTTTCTGTGTGGAAACAGTTTGTTTCAGCGGTTCTGGATTTAGACTTTTATCTTTGTCGCCTATTAAAGTGAAGCTACTAGTTTGTAAGGATTGTGGAGATATTTGTTAAGCATCATCATGTACGGATTGTGGGCAGGATTTTTTGAAAGGAGAAAAACATTAGTTTTTAATATAGCAATTTAGAATGTTGAATATTTCTTTCACAAAATGGGAAAAGTGATACCCCTGGACATCTTTCTAATATAACATTTAGTATCATGTATTCGACATTGAAATATTTTTCTCGATTGCTTTCATACAGTGACTGAAAGAGTAATTTACTAAGTTTCTGTCGCCAAACGTTAAAAGTTTTAACTAGCTGTTTGATTTGAGAAATTTTTTTTTATATATAACATTATTACTTTTCTTTTCATTAAAATGTAAGAGAGAGAGAGAGAGAGAGAAATACAAACTTTTGATGATCCTATTAAATAATAGCCCTCGTGTTGCTTCTAGTGCGACGCTAATAAAAACTAAACAAAAAAGATCCTATTAAATAAGGTGTACCTGTTAGAATAAACCGAAATTTCACCACAATCTCTGCTGATTGTCAAGCTCGCAAAAAAGTAAAATTGTTCAAAATGAATATTAATTAGCTTACAACAAGCGTACTTCCGAGATCCAGGCTCGACAGAAGCAATTACTATTAAGAAAACAAATTACTTTCCCAAGTTCTTAATGCCTTTTTAATTTACGTAAGCAAACATAAGTACAAAAACGTTACCAATGTTAACAACAAAAAGAATGAAAATAGACGATACTACTGTAAAAATTAATTATTAAATTAAATATTAAAATTGAAGCAAACGATAAACTATTAAAAAAAACAATAATATTCTGTTTGAATATCAAAAATAAAAGCAGAAGATAAAATATTAAATTAAGTATATGTATCGAAACAATATAAATATACTTTATAAGCAAACTAAATGTAATGTATATTGTGTTATAATGACAATCTTTTGAGCCTAACAATACATGGGTCCCTGGTTTTTTTTTTTTTTTTTTTAATAAATAATTCTCCATTTTACTATTAAACCTTATTTTGGATAACTTGTTTTTTAGATACAATTTCTTAAAATATTTTTAATTAAAAACATTTTTTTTTTATTTTGTTTGCAATACAGTTGCAAAAAAATTAAACTATTAACTGTTACACAAGACAACATAATGTTTTATTGGTGAGAGAACTCGTAATTTTGATTTTTAATTAAACGACGAGAACGACATAAGAACTATTTACTCCGAGTGTTCATAACATGAAGAATCCAAGATCCATTATTTTCTGACGCTACGAATTCTTGATGAAACAAATTCTAATACATCGTAATTGCAAAGCATAAAAGTAAAGGAACGTTAATAATAAAAATAATCAGTCATAATTTTGTTGGTCGATCTTATTTTGATTGCCTTCATTGAGTATGATTTTATTCTATTTTCTTTTTCTTTTAAAGTTTTAAATTTATTTTGTTCTTTTGTTAGCTGCGGGGCTGCAATAATCATTTTTATTTTTTGTATGCCCCTTAACGACCTCTTACAAAGCACTGTAAGACTTTAATATATTTTAAATATCTATTTGTTACACCTAGTTCTGTCTCTCTCTCTCTCGCTGCTTCATGGGACACATTAACATAGGACCCCTTGGGTGTACTAGTACCACCAGTTGACAGACTCTGCTTTAAAGTTACCAATGCGTAAAGCCAAAAATCCAGTCTTACGTGAAATGAAAACCGATTTTTTTTTTTTTTTGGTTTTGACATTTGGGTCGTTTTCTCAGGTAACGGGTTTTGCAATCAATACAATTGTTTAGAGAACTTTAAAAAAAATTTTAGTCTAAAATTTTAACTTAAATTTCTTTTTAGTCCGCTTTTTGCAGGCGTCTGTTAACAAAGAAATTCTGAAGCCATTTAAATCTTTTTTAGAAATAAGAATATACTTCATAATATCGATGTCGCAATTTGTTTCAAAAATATATAGATGCTCTACTTAGCCGATTAAAAATTATAAAATATAACGTACAGATTCGTTTAAGCCTAACGCAATAACATTTGCTAATGTCCACTTCCCATTCTTGAGCAAAGAAATTCGTCTACCCCTTCCTCACCATTTGATCTCAAAATGGATCTTACTGACCATCTGCCACAATCTCCAAACGGCACCGATCGACACGTCAATTCTTTGACTTGATGCTACGTTTCACAGCAACCGTTTACAGCAAATACCTCCTATTTAAAGAATCTATATCTTGATGAAAAGCAAAATCGACTCACCCCGCACCTTTGATACAATTCAACAATGCCCACGAAAACCCCCTTCGGCTTAGAAACCTTTGTTGAACACTCTTTTCTATCCTAAAAACCTCCGAAAAACGTCGGAAAGGATATCTTCATCGTCCAATACCGCTATTGTACAACCACGTACGCAATAAACAACATTTTCCCTGGACAAAGAAAGGTGAAAGCTTCGCAGTGGACGTTAAGGTGAAGAAGGTTTCGTATACAGTGGGTCCCACCGTTGTTGGCTAGTAAGACGCAAAGGTTTTCGAATGTTGCACTCTCCGGGAGGGTCTGTTATTATTTTACTCCTCATGGTAAGACGTGTGGGGTCAGGGGTTATGGGTGGGCTACGTAATGTTTAAGACGTTCCGCTTTTTTGTGATGTAAAAACAATGCTGGATATAAGAGACCCCTGCTGTTGAGAGCAGAAAAGGCATTTATTTACCGGCTCGCTTCTGAGAGGAGGGGCTGTGGGGGTCTTGCTCGATTCGGCCCCTGATGATTTTCTTGATTTTTAAAGGGATGGGCGATGCATAAGAAAAAGAAAACTAACGCTGGGTGCAGCCTCCTACCATATGGTTGGTACTCGTCTCGATTTTTTTTTCTAGCTGTTACGCCTCAATGAACTTGAAACTTGGTAAATTATAAGAATAATAGTAGATCTATCATGGAAGAAATTTGTTTATGCTTTTGATGTATCGTGTGTTTTGTCAGGTATAGAGTTTTTTGAACGAAATCATCGGGCCCCTAGATAGGGAATTAATAGGGTTTTTTTTTCTTTGTGAATTTGCGGCTTTTCTCTATTATAGAATAGCGTTCCCAAGGGAATTATATTAGAAATAAAGAATCTTCCAAAATGATTTATTTAAATATTTTAAAGTAGATGAGGTACGGAGAAATTTAATTTTTTGTGTTACGCCGCGTGTTCTGTGATAAGAATCAAACTGTAATCCATGAACTCTAGAAGTGCGAGTGGCCGCTGTAGCCTAGTGGTAAAGGTCGCGGACTGCGTTGTTTTCTTCTAGTCATGGGTTCAAGCCCTGATGCCTCTGAAGTGGCCGTGGTAGCCTAGTGGTCATGGTTTCGGATTCGTGGCCGGCGGTTTTCGTTCAGTCGCTTTTTCGATCCTTAGCCGCCAAAGACTCGCCCTATAGCCGGGGCCGATGCACGTTAAATCTATCAGGGCCCAAAGTCCTTCCATTGGCGTGGTGTGGAAGTTAGGAGAGGAGGGTGCCTGCTCAGGTGTCGTCCTTGTCACTTGACTAAGGTTCAAAATTACGAGGTCCATCGCCAATAGCCCTCGTGTTGCTTCTAGTGCGACGTTAATGAAAACTAAACTGTTGCCTCTGAAGACTCTCTGTGTAGCTGGTCTGATGCACGTTAAACCTGGTCGAGTTCCCAAGTCCTGTTGGCGTGTTACGGAAGTTTGAAGTGGGTGATGTCAGCTCAAGTGCCCTCCTCGTCACTTGAATGGGGCTCTAAATTTCGAGGTCTTTCACCAAATAGCTCTCTTGTTCCTTCTCAGTGTGACGATAATGAAACAATGAAACAAAATCCGTAGGTTTACACAAGGGTTTTATGGGGGTACGCGGTAATCTTGGATTTTATTTCAATGTAAATTTTTTATCTTTCAGAAAATTTGAAATATTTGTAATGAACAAATAGAAAAGCGTTTTATCCTTATAATAGACATAATCGTAATTCATTTTTGAGTTGTAATTAAATGTAATGTGTTTTTGTCATTGAAAATTTAAAATTATTAGCATAGAATATTTATTTATTTGCTTAAAATCAGTATGTTGAAACATTTTTACGTGATTATAGCCAGTTTTATTTTTGTTGTCAATTTGATGTATTCTCATATTTCTTTTTCGTTAAAAAAATAAGGATGTGTTTAAAAAAGATTGAAATAGTAACTAGTATACATTGCTTGTTCTACACATTTGATATTCTTGGAAATATCAATAATTTAAATCTGAAATCTAGTGGATTTGTTAAGTTGATGAGATACATCTAGAGAAAGTAAGGGTAAATAATGAGTCAAAAATTATTGATCTAAGGCATTATATATGCAGTTCATTTTTATACTTTTTTATTTTATTTATTTATTTGCTTTTTTATTAAAACAGAATAAAAAATCAATATTATTGGAAAAATATGATTTTAAACTGAAACTGCTTATGGTTGATTTCTAACAAAATTCTAAATCAGCCCGCTGATACGAATTAAAAATATTTTCATTATTCTAATTACTATTATTGCCTGACGTTCAAAAAAACAAATGTTTATTTGAAATAAATTCAGCAGAAAATGCATTCCGCTGTCAATGATGAACATTATACTGAACTATATCACTTTTCTTTTTTACATTGTATCAGTACATTTATTATGAATATGAATGATTGCTAAAAATTTTAGTTGTATCTTTGTCTATTCTTATGTTATTATTATTAATAATTATATACTCATGTAACCAATTTTTATTTATTGTGTTCGTGATGTTGGGCTATTCGAAATTTCTTCTCCCCTAACCTTGGGGACTTTTTGATAATTTTAATTGCAAACAATTTCAAATCCTTGTCAATGAAATGAAACGTAATTAAGTAAATTAGATGAAGATAAGAAGTGTAGTGAATTGGGAATTATAGATAGTGATATACAAGCGAAATAGAATTGAAAGAAAATAAAATAGAGCTGACGACAAACTGATAAATATTCGTAAATTGGATTGAATCGTCATGAATAATCGTTTTTCGGCAGCTCCTCACTCTGCCGAACACCCAGGCGTTTGTTGCCTTGATCCTAATTATGATAGCTTTTTACAATTCTGATAAACTTTAACTAATTATGCTCTTTAATTATAAATTATGATGAGAGAGTAAGTTTTTAATTTTTAAAATAGGTACCTCGTAATTTTAGCCGTTACCGTTACCGAATTGAAGCGACTCATAGTTAGAGTAATGAGAGTTGAATCTGTTATAAACAAGAAGTGTGTGAATCGGGGCGGGTGATTAGGTGAGCTAAGACTTTATAAAAAGAATATAAACTAATTGTTTTAATAGGCAATCAAGATGGAGAGTGAGAGAGCGATCTTGTATGCGTATTTTTGTTAGATTAATTAGCTGTATTTACTCTCTATTTTGTATATTCATGTGGAGTCTTGAACTTATGACTATTTAATTATTTATATAGACTTTAAGATGATAGTAAAGTTGAATAATGAAGGAAATACGTCACAAGTTTTAATACAAAAATGATATAATACGATATATTGAACTTTTAGCATCGTATTTAATAATTCCTTTTATATAAAATCGAAATTCATAGTTCCAAGCTAATGATCTATATGTGAATATACTATAAACGCTTAAAATATTCGTAATGGTGATTTAACACTGTAATTCGCGATCACATATTTAACGGATGCTAGCATTGTTAGGGGGGCTATTCATAAAATTTAATTCCTTGAATAAATCAATGTATTATATATACTATATGCTAATTTAAATGCCGGGATACGATTTAATATTCTTCCTAAATTATAAATTACTAAATCATAATCCAATATACCATTGAATAGTTAACGTATAAAGCAATGGGGACCTAGCATTGCTTTAAAATAATGCAGTCCAATATAAAACAAACTTTTGATTATAACTTCGAAATTCTTTGGTGAATATTTATCTTTAAAAGCAGCAATTGTGATGCTTATTAAATACTTTAAAAATGCACGACAGTTTTGTTACTTTTTTCGTCAAAACAATTATAGATTTCTGAATAATAATCCTTCCCGCCATGAGACATTTAATGTCAATGAATACTTTGGAAATAAAACTATATTTTTCTTCCTTCGAGTAAAAATCAAAGGAAAATAATCCCTTCTTCAATGTAAATTTAGTGCCCCTCAACTCCCTTTCATTCTAAAACTCACTTATCGAACTTTCAATGAAGATTTCGCTCAATTTTTACGAACACAAACTCTCCCTTTCACAGATTAAAGCCCATCATCTCCAAAGTTTACTCTCGTCGCATCTAATTCATTGAAGATGATAGAGAATACACCCTCCGGGAATAAAACAAAACAAACGGAATCGATTGTTCCAATTTCACTCACTCTGTTCTTATTTGGATTCCTTCGACTCGTTCCATATTTTTCCGGCAGATAACTCCGAAAAACAAAGATTCCGTGTTGTCTTCTCCCGTTCCAGAAGCAAAATCCTTCCGGAATCCGGCAAGATAAATACCGTATTTACTTCCGGTTTTGAAGCGGCATTGTGATTCTTGGAACGCTCTGGAATCTGTCCCCTTTTCCCTTGGAGAGATTAGTACGGAACAGATTAATATGTGTAGAGAATGACAGGGATCACAGGGATTAGAGGGTTTCTGTTCTCCTGTTACAGACCCCCATAGGGATCCCGCGAATAACTCGGGTCTAGTTATATTTGGTAGAATGTTTATTACGTTAGTAACGTGCTTTTAAATTCTTCAGATTGTTTTCAAAGGTTTTTGAGATTACTGTTGGGTTTTGATTTAATGAAGCTTTATTTGTGTCTAATTAACAACTCTGAAAGGAGGGCAGTGAATTACTCTGGGTGGTATATTTAAAAGGTTACTAATGCTATTTGTACCTTTAGCATTTAAAATTATTTGGGTACTTTTAGAATTGCAGTTGAGTTTTAATTTAATTGAGTTCTTTTTGTCTAATTAAAGATTTTTAGAGAATTGAATGAATTATTCAGGTTTGATTGAGCATTATGTTAGCAGAGTTTTCAAAATTTTCATGTTGTTTGAAATGTATTTTTGAACAATAATTGGAAATTTTACATCAATGAAGTTCCATTGATTAAAATCGGGATCTCCATTGAATTTAGCCCTCAGGGGCTTACCTTCATAAGGTAAGTACGGGCATTAAACCCCGACATAGACTGGTGACCTTTTTCTTTATCATGGGGTGTACTATGTTTAGTAAACATAAGTGACGCATCCCCAGGAAACACTAGCGATCCTTCTCTATTTTCGACCCTTCTTATCTACCAGTTATCTTCTGTAGCCTGTGGTCATGGCTTAGGATTCGTGGCCGGCGGTTTTCGTTCAGTCGCGGGTTCAAGCCTTGGCCTCTAAAGACCCGCCGTGTAGCCGGGGCTGATGCACGTTAAATCTGCGGGGCCTAAGGTCCTCCCGTTGGCGTGTTGTGGAAGATAGGAGAGGGAGGTGTCGTCCTTGTCATTCGACCGAGATTCAAAATCTTGAGGTCCGTCGCCAATAGCCCTCCTTGTGCGACGTTAATAAAAATTAAACTAAAAAACCTTTTTCTTCCAATATCTTCAAACGTCTAGATCACAGGTATATATTGTTTGGAGCAGCATAGCCAGATTTGGTTCTTGTGCCATGAACCTCTACCTTCTCTCCCTCACTAAGATATATGAAAATAACAATAATAATAAAATATTTTTTAAATTTTTTTTAATAATGTTGTAAAATAAGGAAAAGAACCATATTATCAAGTAAAAGAGAAGGAAAATTTTGTAGAATTCAGATAAACATTTTTTTTAAACTTTTAAATTTTGATATTTTATTTGAAACTTTTTAAATTAAATTTTTTATTTTGAAAAACAAATGCTAAACTAGATGTTTAAAGTTTAGTCAAACAAAATAGGGGAAAGGAAAATGTATTTAAATCAAGTGATGTTTATTATATTCGAAAATTAGTAAAAGAAAAGAAAACTATGAAAAACGATTGAATTCTTCGTTCTTTGAGATCTAATTTTTTTTTTTTTTTTAATAATAAATTTGATAAAAATAAAAAAAAAAAAAAAAAAAAAAAAAAAAAAAAAAGAATGTTATTAAGTTCAATCTATTTCCTAAAGGTTTTCGGGAAATTTTTCTTTAATGAATTTAACTAAAAATATTTAATTAATTCTCTAAAAAATGAATTGCATAAAATAACAACTCAATAATTAAACAAGATCTGAAATTCAGTTCTGAATTTCCTAACTTCAATGCATGATTTTAAGCCAATACTATAAAAATCTATAGATCCTTCCTTTCCATTTCATAAAAAATAAAGTCTTCTAACATCTCATCGTTTATTTCGTCTAGCTCATCTTCATTACTTTCCTCCTTCCTTTATATATAGGGTCTACATTCTCCAGAAGAGGAAAAAAACTAGAGGAAAATAAGAAATCCATTCTCTCATTTTAATCTTCTCTAAATTGACTTTTAAAAATGTGACGTATACAGTTTCTAGATAAGATATTCAATGATAAGTAGAACTTAGTAAAGATAAAATATAGTGATAATCATTCTTAGAGTTATAATATTTTTTTTTACCCTGACATAAACTCATTCCCTATATATTATATGGAATGATGAATCAAAAAGTGAAAGGTTACGGATGCAGGGAAGACATTAGATCAAGATCTTGTTAAGGATTTTTTTTTTTTTTTTTTTTTTGAGAATAATTAAATATAAAAAAGTAAACATTTGGTGATGTCATTTAATCTATCAAACCTGCTGATATGAGTAATATCGACATTCTTCTAAATTATTCTGAAATCGATGTTATAAGAAAAAAGGAGAAAGATTATAACGTGAGTTATATCGTGCATCCCCTATCAACTAACACTTTGGGTATTTTTATTTGATGTGGTTTAAATTGTAAAGCTCTTTCAATAAATTAACCGTGAATTCTGTAGATTGGATTAAAATTGTTGAAGTGAGGGAACAGATTTGCAGATTTGCATTTATATAAGCAGAGAAGAATTTAATATGAAGTTAGTTGGTTGTGGAAGATATTATGAGTTGAATCCATCAATATGTGAGTTGTCTGTATCTTTCACGCGCTGGTTAATGAATTTTGAAAGAGAACGTAGCAAAGGGTTATAGATTCGAACCCTCACGTAATGCTTTATTAAGGACTCGAACCCGAGTCATAAGATGAGTTATTAAAATAAACAATTGACTCTAGCATATATGATATATATCCACTGACAGATTCGGTTAGGGGTGAATTTTTATTATTCAGAGATCTAAATAAATTAATTTAGGTATTATTACTATATGATAACAGTAATCGCTAAGTGATAATCGATATGTGATTTATTAGCACTCTGTGATTTTTTATTCATTTGACTATTATTTCACACCTGTTTTTAATAAGATTAAGAATCGAAAGTGAAGAACGTTACAAGATGAACGAGACGCTACAAGATGTTTGTTTCGAGTTAACTTGCTTATATGGGATATCATATAATATCAGAACTAATATGCATATTTTGATGAATAATTGATGTAGTTCTTATGAAAATCTCTTGGTGTATTGTATTAGATTTACTTAATTCAAATTTTATTTCATTCGTAACTATTGCAGGTTTTAATTGACTCGAAATTAATAATATTCCCTCTGAACTTCTCTGCTTTTCTTTTAATTTGGTGTTTTAAAGGTCCAGTTTATTCATGCGTGCTGGCAGTAGTAATTTCTGAATCTGGAATCTGGCAATAAACATGAATTCAAAATGTTTTCTGATAAATTACTCAAAATCACTAGGGTTCAGAGCTTACAAGCAATGTGATTGTGCATTAAAAACACATGTTAATTGTAATGTTCAGAGGAATATATTCGTTCGTTGATATTCTTGTATTTCTCATCTAACTCTCCTTTGGTTATAACAAAGGATACTAAACCGCATTTCTTAGAAAGAAAAAAAAAAAGAAAGAAAGAAAAAGGCTTGGTAATGCAAACGGAGATTATTTGCCCTGAAAAAGCAAATAGAAGTTATCCTTGCTGACAGAAACAATTCTTTATTTTTGAAAAATGTCATCGAAAGAAAAGTTTCAATTCTCTTTCTTTACTTCTTTATTGACTTTTAAACTTTTATTGTTAGTTCCTTTTGTCTTATTTTTTATATATATAATGTAGGATATTGAAAAAGATAAATTTGTCCTTTTTTTCAAACTTTAAAAGTAAATTTTATAAATATTTAATAAAGTCCCATTTATTATCTTCATACTTTCTTTGGATTTGTAATTGAGGAATGGTTGATAATGAATGTTTTTTTTAAAGAAAAATACATTGGAATTGATAATTATTAAATTAATTTAAAATCAAACAAATTTTTATATTTCTATCAAATAATTCGTATATATATTATACAGATATTAAAATTGAATTTATATACATTTGTGTGTGTTACTGGATATGTATTTGGAAGTTTAAATAAAATCCAATTTTTCAAATAAATTGCAGAATATTTTTCTTTATTTCATAGAAGAAAATGCTTTATATAGCTATAAATTATTTTTTTGATAACAAATTAAGAGCTTTCAATTAAAAACAAAATTTATATGGTATCAAAGTTTGTTTCGAACAACGCAATAAAATTTATTAAAATTTTTATGACATTTGTAAACGTCTTCTACTATTATGCGAACAAACTAAAAACATTCTCACTCGCATTGGGGGAGGAGGGGGGAGCTCACATATTTAGTGCCTTAAAATTTAGAATCTTTCAAAAAATTCGCAAATTTTCGTTTCAACATTATGAAGTTAAAAATTCCCTTTTTAACTTATAGTATATGAGATGAATAATGGAACATATTTTAAATTCATGAAAAAAGAAATGCATGATTAAAATCATTTAAGGCTTTAAAATTTGGAAACACACAATAAATACTCAAATTTTTGTTTCTACATCATAAAATTATATTAAAGTGTATGAGAAGAACAAATGGAACATATTTAACATTCATAACATAAAAAAAACAACAAAGAAATGCATAAATAATATCATTTTGTGTCTTAAAATTTTCAATAAATACAGCAGTTTTTTTTTAAGCAATACAATATTAAAAATTTCTGTTTAACTTAAAATGTAGGTGATGAGCTATGAAGCTTATTTTTTACATTCATTTACGATTCAGACACAGTTGAATACATTGACTGATCACCATAAGATAAAGAAATCTGAATGTGATATTAATATAGAAGTATTTTTTAATTAAAAATATATCCACTCCGTTATTACCTTATTTTCTCAAACGCAAGGTAAAAACAACTTGAAATACCTTTTCATCTTTAAAAAATTAATTTAACTTTCCTTCTATCTTGCAGTGAATTCTGTAGCATCAAGGCCATTTGAATGCATGTAGCTATCAAAAGTTATTTTATTTCTGTGTGTTTATACATTTAAACGAGTGTTTTCTGTATTAGAATCGTGATTCCAGGTGGTAGTTTGACATAATGCAGCCGCATGGCATGAAGGAAGATATACAAACTACTTCTAATTGATGTTTTTTAGTTTGCTGGCCTCAAACATTTATCTCCCCACCTTATCCACAATTAGAAGATATGTAAATTTTGTTTAGTCTACAGGGGAATAAGAGGAATGTGTTCGTTAAGGCTGTTTCTATACCTTAAGTGTATTTTATATGCATTGACGAGCTTAAAAAGTTTTGCGTATGTTTCCGCAATAAATATATATGTTTACTCATTTTCGAAATCCTTATTAAAAAAATGGAATAAGTTCTTATGGTAATAAGCTCTATTGAGTTGAGAGTCTACTGAAGTGTTTTCGTGGAATCATGTTAGCATTTAAGTAATTGTGTAAGATTATTTTAAGATTTGGAATGAGACAAGTACCATGTCTGAATGACTGTTTATTAGACAGTGCTTTTTAGCTATGTGCTCACCCTTTTCGGCTACCAGGGTGGTAGATAAGGTTCTATTTGCAGAAAGTGGGTGCGCGTATGCTGTGTTAAAACGCTGCTACAAACCAAGTAAGTTTAATAAAAGTTTCCTTAGACTTTAAGGAAAAGTTGCATAATTTGGTAACATTGTCTTTTAGGATTTCGAAGAGCCCCCAAAGCAGAAGTATCTGGGAAGTAAAATAAACCAGTAATCCCTTTAGATTTCACAAAACACCTTATAAAATACCATCGAATCTCATAACATTTTTTAAAAACATCAGAAATGGCTAATAAATAAGCTTTTTTAAGTATATGTTTCTCTGCTATATGCAAATCGTTTTTTTTTTTTCTTTAGTCTTACGATGTTTTTGTTTTCAGAATTATTTTAACTGCTTAGTTTTAATTAAATGAATGTAAATTATATGTAAAGACGACTCCCATTTAGAGGATTTCCTCATTTGACTTTGTTAGTAGTAGCTCTGCCAATGAACATGGGTACAGCATCTATTAATTAAAAATACTGCTCCAAATTATTTGAACTATTTTAAAATCTTTAATATGAATGTATTAAAATTAAATGTTTATCTCTTAACTAAAAAAAAGCACGCTTACATGGTTAACACTAAATGTAAATATTTAATATTTTTCAAGGTCATTGATCTCTCCAAAAGTTCATCTTTATTTAATTCGAGTTTTTTTTTTTTTTTTTGCAATAATCAACACCATCAGTGTCATAGGACTTCTTGTATACCCCCATACATTGTTAATTATTCAAAAATGGTTTAATAGTTTCAGAAATAAATTCAACAGTTTCATAAGTCTCATTAGTGTATAAGTACATTAAATTGCATTCTTTTTAATGTAAACATGATAAAAATTCGAACATTTGAGATATTATTGGACCTTATGCAAAATTTGTACCTTATCGCGATAACATGATAACGTAAAGGACTTAACATTCAAGCCTGTCTAGGTAATTTGGTCCTCTAATCTTAATAGAACTTGTTAATTTGCTGTTGATTTCGAATACAAAGCGTTGAAATGGAGCTAATTATGTTTATTTGTTGAAATGATAAGTATAATTGTTTTTAAAAATAATTGCTCGCAGAAAGAAGGAAACGAAGAATTAAATGAACATTTTTGCTACCTCTTAAATTTAATTAAATAAATTAATCATTCTTAATCGAAATGAAAAAAAAAAATAAAATATATACGAAGGAATGTATGATTGAATTATATCGAGATAATCAAATCAACTATTTAAAAACACCCGTCACAATTCCTCTCCCCGATAATTAAATCTAATCAAGAAAATAAATAAAAGCAAAGAGATCCAAACTCGTAAATTAATTTAAAGCATGCACAAATTTAATTACGAAAGTGTGAATTTAATTGTAATTAATCAATTCTGTGTATGTGTAAATTTTTCCCTCAGTAATTTCATTTTTGGTGTTATTTACATTACTACATTCGCCATATTTAAGACGAATAAACTAATTTACCAACAATGAGTCTACGACTATAAGGATTCATTGATTTGATATTTTATATTTTTCATTCGAGTGTTTTTTTTTTCCTGATATTCAGCAAAGGGATTTGAGAATCGTAAATTGATAACATTTAAAAAAGATTCGTCTCAATAACTTCTAAATTCAATTATAGGTTTAAGATATATGATAGTGTTTGTTTAATTATTACGAAAAATATACTCGCAGACAAATAAATAAATTAGCTTTTGCCATTGTGGGATTTTAGTAGTGATTCTTTTAGAAATTTAGATTGTTTTAATTACAATATTGTATGTATCGGAATGAAAAATTGGAAGAACCCCCCCCCCCCACATACAATTTCAGTGCCCTGGGTGTGAAGTACTACCCCTATTATACAAAAAGCGAATAAATATGGGAAATGGTAAGAAAAACTTCTAATACCAAGTATATGAATAAATATGTTTCTTTTAAAGCTATAAAAGGCCAAACAGAACCAATAACACAATTACAGTAACTGAAATTAACGATAACGATAAAATTTTCTTTCAAAATAAAGAGAAATAATTTTCATCAAAACTTATTTTACCGTGAAATATTTCTATAGACCACTAATTAAAACACCAAGTTTATGCGAGCAGTTTATTGCTGTTTATGCTGACAGTACCTTCAAAGTACAATTTTGGGTCAAGATATGGATTTTTTTTATTTTGGTCTCATATTAAAATTCAATATTTTTTCTTTAAAAATCTGTTTGAGTTTTATTTCCATCTTATTTAGAAGCTCAGTCTTACAGCTGCTTTAATATGACTTGATCATGACCGGAGAGGCTCTAAAAAGACTTTTTCATTTTTAAAAAACACACTATCTCAAAATGTTATACATCAGTGAACCTATACATAGAATAGACTATTTTGAGATTTTATATTGAGTAGAAGTTTTTTTATGTTGCAGTAAAGTGAAAATTACAATGACTTTTAAGGTTGTTGGTTTGGTTTTATTAACGTCGCACTAGAAGTAACATGAGGACTGTTAACGACGGACTTCGTAATTTTGAGCCTCGGTCAAACAATGACTTTTAAAGAAAATTTTAATGTTCAGAACTCGAACTACCACAGTTTCCTACATAAAGGCTATATTATCAAAATAATAGTCTATATAAAGTTAGATAAGGTTAGTATTCTATTGTAATCAATTTACAAACTGTCAATATATTTATTTTCTTTTGAGTTACCATGCTTTGTGGAAAGTCTTAATTTTTGTTAATATTTATATAACATGCCTTTTTGACAGTAACACTATACACTATCAAAACTTTTGTTGGATGTTTTTCTAATTTTGCAGCCCCAAAATGTCATAAAATATGCATTTATAGGCAAACTTTACTTTAATTCAAAAAATTTTCTTCGAAGGTGTACTGTTACCTTCAGGTAACTGAGGATAAATAAATTATTTCGGCAAGGAAAAATAAATTTATTTGATGCCGTTTGAATAATCCTCAGTTTTTTACATTAAAGAAAACGAAGTCATATTTTAACACTAAGATATCTGTTTACGCAAAGAAAACCCATGTATAATCATAAACAGCTATGTGTGAATGATTAATAATCGATAGCTGCATTTATAATAAATCATGTACTTATCTTTGTGGGTATATATTCTAATGCATTTATAACTTTTAAAAATTGCCGAATACTTATAAACATATAACATTGAATATAATCATAATTTCAAAAATTAAACTTCATAAAAAAAAATTTAACTTTAATTTTATGATTAAATTTTTTGATAATTTTTATACTAATGTTGTGGAATATTTAAAATTTGCGAGTGTTTATTAGAAAACAGTTATGTTTTCACTGCGTACGAAATACCTTCATTTCATAATGTGCAAAATACGAACAATGTGGACGGAGTCGATTTCGAAGAAAATGTACAAGAATTCTTAAAAGCCACATTTTGGGAGAAAATAAAAATACATATATGTTTTTCTATGGCACGCCACATGTGTTTAAATTTTTAAAATTCAATTTTCAAGCATTATATGTAGCAATTTCTCGTAAATATATATATGGAATCAGAATAGCGCCCCCTATTTCTTAATAGCAAAACCAAAAAATGCAAAACTCGAAGCATTTTAGTGTCCGTTAACATAAAATCCGTTATTGGAGTATTTAACTACTTTGCACATGCAAGAATCCTTATGTAAATCGTGTCATTGTAGTTGTCAGCGCTCGTAATGTTAAGTAATAGGATCCGAAATTGGAACTCTTTTTCTGATAACAAAACGCTCGAACATTAATTTTATATTCTGACTTCACTATCTTTTAGAGAGCAACATATTTTATATCTCACATTTCTGTTTGAATCAATCTCTTTATTGTGTTCCGAATCTCGTCTCCCACACTGTAATGCTAAGTGGGTTTTGAGCTTTTCGTGTTCCGAAGAAAAATTACGCCTTTTTGAAATGTTCCAAATTATAAGAGTACTGCATCATAAACGGAAGCATGTGTTACAATACCAGAAACTTTCATGAAAATCGGAACAATTTTGTATCTGGAAATGCGTTCCAAGTTTTGATCGGTTTCTTCGACATTAGGTGAAGACAGCGTTATTTAACCATTATTCAAACTATTATTATTTTATAAGATATCATAACAGTTTTTCTTCTCTGAACTGTCATCGAAACAAACGGAAAATGCATGCAACGTTTTATACGAGATATGCTCCTTCATACTTCTTCAACAGATGTCATCCCCTGTTTCTTCCCCCTTTTTCTCATATCGTCAGCACAGTTGGTGCTACTGATCCAGATGGGGTCGGAGAGCAACTTCTGGTCTTCAAAGACTTTCCCTTCCCCCCTCCATCAAAATGCCGTCCCCCCATCCGGATCCGTCCCTGCGTCCCACCTGGTGGCTTCTAATTTATCATACCGACAGGCCCATTCTGACCCCTGAAGAAAAACTCCATTAAATCAATTCTTCCGTCCACCCCTCATCGTCTGTTGAAAAATTTTCAGAGGAGGGGTGAGCCAAGATTGAGTCAGGATTGAATTTTTCTCAACTATCGGAGGGTGAAGACGCAAGAAGTCTGGAGTTTATGGGGGGTTTAAAGGAGATCAAGGGAGAATCTTTTCTGAAGAGGAAGATTGGAAATCGCTGAAAGAAGCTGTGTTCTTTTTTTTTTTCTTTCATGCGCTTTTATGTTGTTGAAAACGAATTATTTTAAAGTGAAAGAGGCCATAAAATTTAGAGTCATTTTATATATTTGCTTCGATTCCATGTACATGTGCGCAAAGTTATACATATTTGTTGCTTTCTTATTATCACTATAATTTTTTTGGTTAATTACTTAAACAAAGATTATTATTTAGTTTTATTTTAATGTTTTTATCTAATTTTAAAACGCTTGGCCTCCATTCGGACCATTTTTCAAATAGAAAAAAAAAATGTAAATATTAATATATAACTGTTTTCATGCGTTCTTTTTTTTTTTTTTTTTTTTTCATGAATTCCTTTTTTTCTGTTCGGTCTTTTTTATGCGGTGTATTAAAAAAAACATCAGAATACATAATATGAATAAAAAGTATTGGAAAAAAAAGTAATTTAAGAGAAAAGCACTAGAGGGTCTTATCTAATCACGTAACAAAAAATATGTTTATATTGCTTCACCAGTTCTATTACATTATAACTTGGCATCTATCACGTTTTTCCCATCAATTAACACTTTAGAGACTTTCAGTGACTTTTCTTGTTCTCGACACCAATTCTGAAAGAAATTTTAAATTCCAAAATGTACTTCAATTTTATATATCTGTTTTCTGCATCATATACAAGCTGCTACGCAAACAACCGTCTTCGCAGAAACTGATCACCGTTAGCATTGTACCCCCACTAATATAAGGTGACCAGACGTCCCGCTTATAGAGGGATTGTCCCGATTTTTAATAATTTAACCCGCGTCTCGCGGAGTCTTGAGAAAGCTCCCATTTTTAGAAATAATGTACGACAAGCTAGGGAATGGCGAGAGAACGGGAAGAGAATATACGGTTTTCAGCTTCCATGTAGCTATTTCAACAGGATATAAGCTTTATATTATTTTCGCAAATTTTACAATAATACACTTTAATAATAAAAATAATTGTTGAGAACTGATTATTAGGAACTACTTATCAAAGTTCGCCTTGATCAGTTGCTAGAGTACGACCACCATTGTTTGGATTTAATGAACAGTGGCATTTTTCGGCATTGGCAGCGATAAAAACATTTTGTAGCTGTAAAATGAAGAGAGAACACTTAGTACACTTCCACAGATTTTATTCTTATGGTGACATGTTCCGCTAGCGATCTAGCATCATTTGGAACATTGTTGCAATGGAATTACATCTTATACAAAAACTGGAAGTGGAGGGAATTTTAGAGAGGAGAAGGGTCAGGGTGTAAGGAGTTAGTTGGTCGTCCACGAAGTAACACCTTCGCATATTGAGTTTTGTAACCGTCTATCATACGAAAAACATCGTACTGCGTGCTAGTGCGAGTTAAACAAGTGAGTCCAACAAATAAGCCATTCAGATGATTTAAGTAAGTAATTTATTTAGGTATCAAGGGTATGTATTTTTTAGGTACCAAATTTTTAATCAATACCTCCCCCCCCCCTGTTCATGGTATCCCGCTTTTTGAATGTTAAAATCTGGTCACTTTACACTAATATCAACTCTGAACGAACGGGAGGTAACATTTTCAAGTGACGAAAGTGATTTTGAACCTTGTTCATAAGAACATCCGCATTCTTGACTACGAAGAATAATTTTTATATGTATATCACATGAAATATTTGTGTATGTAACATTTAATTTATAAACAAATAAAACATTTAAAAATGATCCCTTGTGTAAATTAATTTTTGACTTTAGAAAATCAGTTTCTAGCTAAGTCGTGAGATCCATATGGAACTTTTTTATGCGCTCACTATATACTTCATGAAACTTTTTTAAAAATATATTGCAAACTATATGTTTTGTAGCTACTTGTGAAGTCTTAGAATTAACTTATTTAGAAAAACTTATTTATACAGCTCCATGACCTAAAAATTTAGAAACATTTCATAAACACTCAATTTTTCCCTGTGGCATCGAAAGTTAAAAATTGGTTTCGCATTTAAGAAATATGAAACCACAACAGAATTGGATGACATATTTAAGTGAACTACCCTCTAGAGTAAAGAAATAAAATGTGATACTAGTTAATGCTGGGGCATTTTGTACCAAATAAAATGTACTTAGTTTCTTATTTTTTGATACAAGTGGAGACAGCGCTAATAGTGAAATTGTATTTGCAGTCTATGGAGCAGGAAGTCAGCAAGTTTTTTTTTTTTTTTTTTTTTTTTTTTTTTGAAATCGCCTTATTGTATCATTTTTAGACTTAGAAAGCCAGATGAGCAAACTCGAAGATATTTACATGGACAATTCTTCTCAAAGATCAACTACGTAATAGCAAAGAAACAACTTCAATTTTTTTCATTAGCAAGTTATATTTTACTTAATATTTATATACACATGCTAACACACACACAAGAAAAGAATAAAATATTTCTACTTAAGGGTTAAATTTTTTACCATTACGACGAACATGGTTGTTTTTTTTTCGGAGAAAATATTTCATCATACTGGAGTTGAAAATTAGAACGTCGCATTAGAAAAATTGTTTGCAAATGGTCATATATAAATAAGGATCTATTATATTGTGATTTTATTTACCTTATTTTCGAAAATGTCTTTTCGCTTTGGTAAGTATTCCTAAATACGGATATAAATTCTCGAGTTCATGACTTTAATTGTCCCTATTTATCTTCCGAAAGATATTTATAGAAATAAGCTAGGTCCATTTTTTCAAAACATCGTTGTTAATATATCATCATTTTGCGGATTATTCTCTTCTCTAGTTGAAGATCTGACGGAAGCTCTATTAATGCACAGTCAAATGGAATATGAAATATCTTTAGCACTTGCATCAATATCCGGAAAACGAAGCAATTTTTTCATGCAAAAACAATATTAACCCGCGGGACAGATTTAAAACAGATGAAGGGTCGGATTTAGACCTCGGCCGTAGTTTGTGGATCCTTGATCTAAAGCATGAGTCGCTAATCTTTCTTGGCCTACCACCCCCTTCTCGGGAAAAAAATTGCTCACCGCCCACTTTAAAATATGACTCCGTTCTTGAAATCAATAACGTAGTCCGTAGTTTTCTAAATTTTTTTCTCCCCTCCTCTTTTTTTCAGCCGTAGACTACATTTTCAAACATTTATTAGGTGACGTCCCTCATCAATGCAGTATTATATATTGAAAAAAAAGTAGTACTAGTCAATGGTTCATGTACTTGTCAAATGATTTTGGGAACAAAAATGTAATGTATCAACACCTATTTTTAATACTGATTGATCTTGTTTTAAAAACCCCTTCTTACCTTCTTCAGGAAGAACAAGCATCACACACTCGAGGAACCCTTTCAACATTCTTTCTTTCCCATGTTTTTTCCTGTCTTTGTTAAAACGAGTGACATGCCCCCGGGATACCCGTGCGATCTTTTTCTATTTTCGACCTTGCTTCTTTTCAACCATTTTCCCCCTTTTCCAGTTTTTCAAATATAGGGGTCACAGTTCCACCTTGTTTGGATTTTGAGCCCTTAAATTCCACCATCATTCACTCACGCACTGCTTATAAGTCATTTGGAACTATTTGTTGTGGCCGCGGTTGCCTAGGAGACATGGTTGCGAACTCGCGGCCAACGGTTTTCGTCGAGTGGTGAGTTCGAGCCCTGATGCCACTAAAGACCCGCCGTGTAGCCGGGGTTGATGCACGTTAAATTTGTCTGGGCTCAAAGTCCTTTCATCTCCTTCTATTAGCTCCTTCAGAACGCATGGCGTTCGTAAATTTCGCAACAATACGTTGCTTACTTATCATTTTTCTGGCGAAGCAAACAAACGAAAATAACTCTCACGCGAACGAAGGCAACGGGTATACGGATTTGTTTACAGAATCGAGATACACTGCATTAGAAAAAGAAGGCTTTACGCTAAACAATTGTCGGTCACTGACGTTTGGCGCATGCGTACATCTTCTGTAGCAGCATCGGTCTCGTTATTTACAAGCCACACCTCGCATGCCTCAAGTTTTGATCTCGTTATCAAACCACTGGCAGTTTTAAGCCAATACTACATAGGTAAGACGTTATCTTACATGCTACAAATTAACAAATTACATGCTAGATTAACGAAGTTTCTACCAACGTAATGTGTAAACAAATTTATCCTTAGTTTGGAATTTTAGTGTTTGGATTGGTAGATATACGCGGAAATATACCATATAAAATATGATGCAACGAAATCTTTATGTCATTAATGTTCAGTACAAAAACAAATAGCCTCAATAGCAAACACTACCGTCTAATTTTGTTTGAATACAGCGTATAGTTCAATCCTTCAATCATTTTCTTCAATGTGTAGATAAAACTATTTCAGTGATTTAATGACCATGTTGTGTTTGTTGCTTGGGTCCGTTAGTTCAGGCATCATGCCCCGAGGAACCCCAGTAATCTTTTTCTCTCCTAAGGGGTTTACTGTCTTTGGTAAACATGGGGAACGCACCCTTGGTTTACCCTAGAGATCCTACTCTATTTCGATCCCCCTTCTTGTCAACCAATTTTTCCCTTTTTCTTCCAATTTTTTGATGTCTACACCGCAGTTAAATTCAGATTAATGAAGAGCCAGGTGTGGTTATGTTTGGCGCAGCATAGCCACATCTGACTCTTGCGCCAATAATTTTCACATTCGCTCACTCACTTGCTTGGGTGCGTTATTCTTTGAATGTTTCATTTCAAGCAATTATAAACACTAAATACATGGAATAAAGTTTATATTAAATAATAGTAATACCTCAAAAATCAATAGAAATTCATTAAAGTACTGTAATTATTCTTATGACGTTTTTTTTTATAAAAAAAACGTCATAAGAATAATTGTAAAATATAAATGATACATTCCTTAAGAAGTTATTTTCATTACTTCATGCAGAATCTTTCAAATTTTTTCTTAAAAAAAAGAAGGCTGTTTAGTTATCTGTATAACTATGATTAAAAATAAGTATACATGCTATGAGTCGCTTCATTTTGTTGAAATGGTGAATTTAGTTAAGTAAAAAAAAAGTATAAATCATGCTAATTAGTTTCACATTATTTCCCCCACCCTTTTTCATTTTTAACAAAAAAAAAATATTTATATATATATATATATATATATATATATATATATATATATATATATATATATATATATTCATTTTTATATATATATAAATGAATAAAACTTATATTTCTCAAAGGAAAAATTTTTTTAACTCCGTTTCCACACTCCATCTTAGAATCTGTGATGGCCTTCAATTTAAAAATAAATTGAAAATTAAATCGCCATTTTCAGTAACAAACCAAACAGGTCTTTAAACATTATATCATATCTGAATTATAGGGGATTGAATAAACTGAGATGGATATTTAGCAAAAGAAGAAAAAAAAATGTTGTGGAAGACTCTCCCTCCTTTAACTTTTAGATAAACTCGAATGCAAAAAAGTCGCTTGAGGGTGATTGATGAATCTCACAAATCAAAAGACCATCCCAGAATGTTCGAATATCATTCCACAGATTCGAGTTCACTCTTTTCAACTCATGCACAGATAGTTCTTCTGGTCCTTCTTAGACATGTCTAGATTCGAATGGGAAAAAAAATTGTATGATCAATATTAGTAATCAGGCTTTCAGACTGATGGTTCTAGAGTTATTGTTATTAAATTTTACGACATTCTCCATACGTTTTTTTCTGTCATTTCGGACTTGTCATATTTTGATCTCGAAATGCTGACATGATTTTTCAATTAAAATCTGCTTTGAGCATTGATTTTTTTTTTCTGGCAGATTTTATTGTTAGAGGAAAAAAAATTAGGGGAGGAAAGGGGAGTAAACGGATATTTATGAATTCAATTAAAATGTTTTGACATATGTTCTGATAGTTAACGTTGAGTTAAGTTATGAGTTAAAAGTATTTCTTGTTGCTAGTTCCTTTACAATATTAAATCAATTTCTATTCATTTTTTGCTAATTAAAGTTTGCTACTAGGGGAAAAAAAAGAATTACACATAGCTTGTAAACAAAACCCAGATTTAATGTCTGATGTCAGAATTATAATTTATTGATTGTTTGCGTAATGAGAAGTTGGAAACTTCTATAACATCAGTAAATATGAGGATTTTGTGTACAATGAAAACTCTCTATCACTCTCTCATTAATTTATCATCTGTTGAAATGGAAATGGGACTAATCTCGTAGTTCATACTATCCTAGCTCTTTTTTCTCCTTTTCAATTAAATTCTTTGGAATTACTGTTGATTCCTCCAAATTCTTCTCCGCTATCCTTTTATCTTACATGTGCTGCCAATCTCTCTTAATCATTGCACTTAAATTTATATAGTAATGCCGATTTACATAATTTACAAGTCGAGGATTTTGTATCAACCCCTGTTATAGAAATGTTATATGTGGAGAGGATCGCTTTTATTTTCAGTGGCAGCATGGCGGAACTTAGACACAAAGACGCGGACTTACAAAAGAACACTAAAATGGAACAAAAGGACTAATCTTGTAGTTCAACCTTCCGATCTCTTTCTTCCTCTCTCCTCAATCTCCTGTATTAAACTCTTCGCATTTACCGTTGAACCTCCAAATTCATGTCTTCTATCCTTATGTGAATACAATGGGAATACCTTATATTAATAATTTCTCTTTTTCGACACTTGAATTTATAAAGTAATGCCAATTTACATAATTTACAAGTTGAATCTTTCATGTGTGATTTGGACTTCCAACGGACTCCCACTCTGAAGATATTTAAACTTCGCACAAGAAGACTAGACACATGTTCTAACAATAACAATCATTTATTAAATACATTTAAAAGAAGTTTAAATGAAGGGAAACACACACACACACACACACACATATATATATATATATATATAAACATAAACTGTCAACTTGATCAGTTAACGCAATGATAAAGAGGATGAAAATCGGAAATGGAGGAGAGAACCAATTATAAGAGTGGTAGCAGAAGGACTTTAATTCACTTCGGCTTCAATCCACTTCAGCTGGCTTGCTTTGCCAGAATGGCCGGCTCGTTCTCACAGTGGTAGAGTGCCAACAAGCTTAAAAAATGAGCTATCACAAGTCGCAACAGATATCAACCAACGGTATAGGAATGCCAATTTTGGAGGGAAATTTCTTGAACCAACCGTACTAAAACGTTCGGGTACTACAAAAAAGGAGAAAACACACGATCTAATTAATTGGCAATGCTAAACAAAGACGATAAGTTGATTTTTTTTCTATCTCAGCCAAGCTCACGGATTCTTGGACCATAAATCCTCGAACAAGACTTATACCGTTTCTGAATGCAGAGCCCCTCTCGAGAACTCATACACTTACCTGAATCAGACTTATTTAAATGGAGCGAAATTAAATTATCATTTAAGATTCTATTTCAGAACCGTTCTCCTCTTTCTTAACAAGCCCTTAGCTCCGGGCTGATTGATCGGAAACTGCCCCCATCTTAAAATCAAATGATAGATATGAGCTCCAAACCAATTGCATTCATCAACATTATTTGCTTTTTCGCATTATTTCGGCTACTTGGCGAAGTCATAAATTCGTACAAAACTGACTTCCTCCCCTATTCCGTATTCTGGAGGTAATGAATCACTATTTTATCCGCTTTATAACGAACGGGTGCCTGAATTAATGGTGCATTGTTCTGGCTTTCCTCGGGCTGTATTATTTCCATGGTTCGTCCTAACCCTTTTTTTAAAGGTTGATTGTATGATTGTAAAATATAGGTTTCCGATATCTCGAGGAATACTGTAACGGATGGTATTGTCGTGCCTTGGCCTACATAATAAGGTATTAAAAATAAAATAAGAAAAATTTTGAGCAATGGGTCCTTCTTCGTTTTCCTTAACATTTTTGTTTTCCCGGTGTAGCGTATAGTTCTGCAGCCAGGATTGTTTATGGTTGTTTAATTTGCCGCTGTGTATCTCTCCACTTTCATTTGAGATTTTATTTTGGATTATAAATCTTCGGAAAGAAACTTGAAGGATGGAAGCAAGAAGTCCTGGTTAAGTTCTGCTTGGCATGATGGATGGAATTTGATGTTTATTTATTAACATAATTAGATTTTTTTTATTATTTTCTTTCGTGCTTTCGAGTTTTTTTTCTGGCAATTGTATAGGGGTGTTTTCGTTTTAAGTTGGATGTTCCGGTGAAATGAAAATTTGGTCACCAAAAAGAAGAGGGAGGGGGGGAATGTTCCAGCAATTCTGCCTTTTGAAAATTTTTCAAATAAATCTTTATAATTATTTGTTTTGAACTTGTTTTTTTTTTTAAAAGAAATTTTAATTATTCGTTTCTTTCTTCAGTATTTTGTTTGTTGTATTGATTTGATTTCGAGTAAAAAAACATCTTCTCTTCCTCTCTTGAATTAAAGTACAGTTTTGGAAAACAGTTTTCTGTGTACACATACGTTTTGTATACAAGAATTTTTTCTTGATTTCCCTTTTTAATGAAATTCGACAGAATCCGAGTGGTTATGGTAACAACCTCGAGTTCGACGATTTTCAAAGTAAAACTCGAGTTCTAGTTCCACCAAAGCCATTAAACATTGAAGAGAACTAATTATATTACATTAAAAGGCTCGCTAAATGGCTCCTAATTCTTGTTGAGTGAGCACGGTCTTTTTATATTTTTCACATTAAATGGAATTAATTCTCAAATACCTCCCATGGTACAATGTAGGAAAAAGGGTGCCAGCTCAGGTGTCGTCCTCGTCACTTGACCGTGGTTCAAAATGACGAGGTCCGTCGCCAATAGCCCTCATGTTACTTCTAGTGCGACGTTAATGAAAACTAAACTAAATTAAACCCTTAGTATAGTGTTGAAATTAACATAGGGAGGTATCGTCATCACTTGGCCGCGGTTTAAAATTATAACTGGTCCGTAGTTAATAGCCCTCATAAAAATTTCTTGTGCGACATTTATGCTAACCAATGAACCACTCTGCAGATCCTCCTTTTTTAGATTGACTCTTCTACCCCTATTCTATCGAGTCAATATTAGAACGCGTAACCCTATACATCCTCTGTTCTCTTACCAAACACGAACAGAGAATCAAATTTTAATATAGAAGCCCTATCCATCACGATAAACAGCTGTTAAGGCTCAAATTAATTGGCCCGCATTAATCCCTTACAACCCCTCCGAATGGCCAATTAAAACTAGATTAAGCTATAACCCGTCCAAGCGCTCTGTGTATCAATCACCTCTGGTGCCCACCGCTTTAACGTGTGAAAAATGGTCCCTAATAACTCCATAGCTCGAAATTTGTCAACAATCCCCCTTTCGGCGAATTCGCCGTTATAATTTTATCTTGGTACTTGGTGTATAGTTCATCTCGAGGCACCTACGACTAAAGGGGAAGAAGGTTGGCTTCCTATGCTGCAGACTATAGGGTATAGACCTGTCAACCCCTGTAACAGATGTTCGTTCTGAACTGTGACACTTATATTATATCCCTTGGATGAAAATCTTTACATCGCAGCTATAGAGATGGAGAGGCTTATTTATTTATATATTCTTTTTTCCTTCGCGCTATAATACGTTATTGCTCTTTTTGCTGATAAAAGGTAGGTATGGTGGAGTGGCTCAGATAAAGAGGTTGTATGGGTATAGCGGAGGCGAGTTTGTAAACAACTTTAGAGATGACGCTTTGTGGAAATTATTATTATATATATTTTTTTCTATAAGTTTTCATTCGAGAATGAATGAATTATATGAATTTTGCTCTTTTCCTATCCCACCTGAGTATTGTTAGTGATTTGGGCTGCGGAGATTTATAATTTGTTCGAGTTCAAAGCGAAAGGAATGAAAATTAAATGAATCGTATGTGCATAAAAAGCGAAAGCAAGTGCATGAATTTTTTTTTCCTTCATGAAAATTTCTTTCAGGAATAATGTTAGAAAAAAAATCGTTAGAAAAAGGGAAATTTTTTGCTGGAATATAAATGAAGACAGATTTGGATTTAGTTAATTTCTACTTGTTCTCAAAAATGTAAAACTTCTCACCGTACATCGCAATTAATTAAAAGGGGTTTCGATCTGAGGTCATTTCATTGCTATCGACGAGGAATATATATACAGCCGAATTCGAATAATTCAAAACTGGTGGGACAAAAAAAAAAATTGAATTATCCAAAAACTCGAATTAGATATGTTTTTTCTAAATAGAAGAGATAAATGTTTTAAAAAGTTTCCTCTCCGATCTTAAAGTTTTTTTTTTTTTTTTTAATAGCTCCAAAAGTTAAATTTTACAACATTCACGTATATTAACAGCAAGTTTATTTATTTTTCAATTAAATAAAATATTTTTACTTCACGTTTTAATAATTTTTTAAAAAATCATGTATTTGTGTTTTGCCTCTTTGAATCCAATCTTCGAGTCGTTACAAATGATTTCATCCTATCAGGTGATTAAAAAAGCACCTGATAGGATAAAATTTTCTACATAAGACTGATCTTCAAATAACCGTCAAATTCCATGAATATAGATCATCACATTCTGCTGCTCTAGGTATGAGCTTTAACCTTTATGAGATAAATTGAATGAAAAATTCGAGTAATCCCCATTTTTTCCATGTTTTAATACTGAATTCTAGAGACGGGGCAAAAAAATTCGAACAATCCAAAAAAAAATTTTCGTTGTTTTAATTCAGAATTCTAGAGACCAGGCAAAAAATTCGAACTTTGACTGTAAAAGTTGACAATCTACAATATTGAATTATAAAAGTTTGACTTAAAAAATAAAAAAAAAAGAATACGTATATAGTTAGTAGTGTTTAAATTATACAATTATACGAAATAATATGTTATACTCAAGAAAGCAAGCACATTTTGGTTTTGAGAACTTTTTATATATTCGCATCTATTTTTTTTTCTATTAATTTTTTTTTTTTTTTTTTTTTTTTGAATAAAAATTTTTGCAAACATAATTTTTTTTTCATGATTTTAACCGAGGATTTGATCATATATTTTAAGCAACAGTTATGCAAAAAAAATTGAAATTTTCTTATTGTTAAAATAGAATTAACTTAGTGTTATTAATGATTACAAGTATTCGATGAAATTAAAAATGTCGTTTTTATTCTAAATCTATTACCAAACTGCTAATGAAAACTGACCAATTTATTAAAAACTGCTACTACTACTACACAAATACACATACACTCAAACAATGATCTTAGTTTTTTTTTTTTTTTTTTTTTTTTTTTTTTTAGATTCTTAACACTAATCCTTTTAATATTAAAACTTCTTAAACATCTTCTTTTAAGAGTCGCGCGTGTTTTTGCTAATTAACAACATCCCCAGTTCCAGTTTAACTGAAGGATTACCCAAATTTAGCTTTTCTCTCAAGTGTAAAAGCTCTCGACTCCCACTTAGGTTCTCTTTAGCCTTTCTCATTCTCAACGGCAGTTCCTGCGTAAGATGAGCTAACTTCGCGCGTTGTAATGACGCCTTTAGTTACTTAAAAAAGGAGAATTATTTCTACATCATTAATAACAGTCATGGTCTAATAAAGGGCGTTAAATTTTAATTAAATTAGTGTAATTTTTTCTCAAGTAAACACACACACACACACACACACACACACACACACACATATATATATATATATATATATATATACTAGCTGATACCCACCCGCTTCGCTGGGCAGACAATACTATTATATTTCGCAACCCATACATAAAATATCACGAAAATTTTCAATTTTTAAAACTTTAATGATAATCTAAATTTAAAATTTTAAGAAATTGATTGTCTTTAATAATGGTTATCCACCACTTTCAAAAATATGAGAAAAATAAAATTTTTCACCCTGTACATGTTACACCTAATCATTCCACCCTATACGTGTTACACCTAATATTGAAAAAGATACAACCTTTTGTTAGAAGATTCATCATGTGCTTAGCTTTCAAATGAAATACTCTCGGAATGACATCGTGTCTATCATAAGATTTTTGTTCTAAATTTGCAATACTAAAAAAAAAGTTGAGAAAGTCGGGACGTCCAAAATGTCTTACGTATGTCATAGCGTCTTAAGTTCGTTCATGCATGTAGCGAGGTTCTCCAGTAAACAAAGATTATCTTGCACGTACGCTACTCTGTATGAAGTAACCATTTTAGTATTTTTCAAAATCCCGCTAAGTTTTGGGGCTAAACTACACTTTCACCAACCGTGGGATTTCAAACTTATTTATTTCTATCGCTAAATCTGTACGTTTCTTAATTTCGACATGCACGAAATTTCACATAAAGAGCACCTTCGCCAAAATCTTGCCAATTCTCCATCAGCGCTTGAATATTAAATTATTCGGTATTTTTCCATTTTGCATGCGGAAATCTCACCAAGTAAACTTAATTGGTGACAATACAAAGTATACATAGAAAAAAAAAAATAATATTCCGTTTGGTGTCGGTCATATCATTTTTGGCAAATAAAGTTGCCTAAATTTACATAACCGATGGATAAGAGTAGATTAACGGATGAAAATTACATTTTGGATAAGTGAGCGTCTACATCGCAAAATGAGTAACTATACTAAATTTCAAGTCAATCGGTTGTACAGTCTTTGAGATCTCGTGATGAGTCAGTCAGTGGTATTTCGCTTATATATATACTATATATATATATATATATAGACACACACACGAAGTGTGGCCGAGACTGACGCTGTAAAACATTTTATTTTGGTGTCATAAATATTTACTTATTATCATTTCAATATGCACCCTCCTCTATCCCTACAATGATCCATGCGAATCTTCCATTGTTCCAAACAGTGCTGGGAGTCATCTGTCAGCTCCTTCACGACACGTGCAGCTATCTCTTTCATAGCTTCAATGGATTCAAATCTTGTTCCTTTTAATGCAGATTTTACCTTAGAATACAGATAGAAGTCGCATGGTTCGGGATCCGACGAATTAGGCGGAAGGCTTAACACTGAGATGCTATACTTGGTTAGAAACCTCTTAACTTGGAATGAGTCGGCACATTGACTTGGTGGAAAAATTGGCCGTGCGGATTCCTTGTCAATTCCTACACTCTCAGCAATCGCACGAATACTTAACCGGCGGTCAGATTGACGCAGATTACCGTTTTATTTGATATTGTCTCCGTTTTTGACGTATAATGGCGACCTGGGAGTGAATCCTCTTCAACGTCTTCTGGGCCATCTTGTAAACGCTTAAACCACTCAAAAACACGTGCGTGCGATAAATATACATTACCTTACACTTCTTTCAATAAATTATAAGTTTCAATAGCGGTTTTTTCAAGTTTTATGCGAAATTTCACAATTTGTTGCTCACTTGTCATTTTTTTCTACGAAACAAAAGCAAATATTCCTCAAATACAAATGAAGGCTACGGGTATACGGATTTGTTTACAGAAGCGAGAAGCATTACATTCGAAAGAGAAGGCTGCACGCTAAACAACTGTCGGTCACTGACGTTTCGCGCATGCATATTCTTCTGTAGCAGCATCAGTTTCGATATTTAACAGCCACACCTGGCATATATGCATAGAAAACAAGAACTCTTTCCCCCGGTGAATAAAAAGGGAATATTTTGCAAATGGAATATATTGTATGTGACTCAGAAAAATTGCAAAATAATACCTAATTATTTAATTACATTCTTTATACTCATTTGTTTCTTACCATGCCGCCTTCTGACCTCCTCTCTTTTTTTCCCTTCTTGATTTCAATATTCTCTTATCGGTGCTACGACAGCGTTCTTAGATAAGTTCGTCACCAGGTGTTCCAACCTGATGAGATAAGCTAAATTTGACGGAGACCATCGTAATTAACAGAGGAGCTCGAAAAACAAAAACAAACACACTAAAAAACTTGCAGAGATTTATCTTTTTTTTTTTTTTTTTGTTTAAATCAAAAAAAAAAAAAAAAAAAAGATTGTATAAAATGCTGCATAAAAATAGTGAAGATTTACCAAATAAAATGCGAGTGTAATAATACACTATAAAATTACATACGAAATTCCCCCTAATTAATATCTTACTTCATATAATTATAATTATTCGTGACTGTAATTAAATGTATTCTGTAAAGCTCGCACGCAAAATTTTATTACTGTTTTATGTAATGGCATATAACTACAGAATTTTTTGAAATTTGTACTGAAACTTTCAGTCATGACATTTTTTTTCCCTAAAAAGTATATATACTTTTAGAAATGTTGGTTTTTTTACGCATTTTTCGCTTTTATATGAAATATTTTATATTTATTCTCATTACTTTTGTAATAGTATTAATTACAGTGAAAATGTGACTTTTTGCAGAGAGTTTATCTTCATACCATTATCCCCATATTTCTATTTTTATTAAGACATCCGCATGTACAAAATTTTATTGGTTTAACTATATTATTTTGCTATTTATTCAAGTTTTCTCTAGCAGTTTGCCAACTAATTTCTTTTTAGCCTTCAAAACTTTAAACTGCATTTTCTCAACTTTTAAATTTTCATAACGGTCTTGTGTTTAAAATGCTAAGGCTTTTTTTTTCTTCTTACTTTTGTTTTCCGGCTGTTTTGTATATTATGAGCTTGGAATAAGGATTTAGAAAAATAGTTTTTTTTTTTTTTTTTTCTCTTCCTTTTCTGATCCCGCAAATTCAGAAATATATGTTAATTTGTTCTTTTTTCCGTAGTGTTTGATGTAAAAGAAATTGTAAAGCTCTAAATATCACGAGTTCAACCAAGCTCATGCACAGAATCGAGTGAAATACTTGTAAGAAACCGAGGAAAAAATTCTTTAAAAAAACTAAAATTTGTAGAAGTAGTAGAAATTTTAAAATACTGAAATATTTTGAAAAAAATCAAAATTTTAAGTAATTGTTTTTTTGAAAATGAAGTTTTTTTTTTTCCTTTCCAGAAATGCATATTTTATGTGAGTTCAAATATAGCGAATGTATATATATTTTCTTAAGAATATTTAATTTATAAAAATCGCTTTCATGGTACATGGTCATCTTAATCAGTTGATTTTTAACTAGATATAAATCGAGAGCAAACAGCCCCCCTCCCCAAAATTTTTTAAAAAAAATTCATGACATTGATTAATTTACAATGAATACTGAATGGATTTTTTTCTCAATAAATATTAATAAATAATGAATTTATCATAATTCAATAATTTGATTGCATTCGGATTATTAAAACAAAAATGTTCGATTCACTCTCTGGCTTCGTTCCAAATGTGTAACATCTATTTCAATAAACCGTTCTCTATCATTCCGAAATGATTGGACCTCCCAAGTAGCATTTTCGGCACACGTACCTCCTTATCACCACCACCAGAACCACCCATCAGTATTCCATGATAATCACCTCTCCTGATTATCCCCTACAACTATTTGTCACACAGTGTTTATTACTCATAACACCCCTCTCTCCAATCAACTGTCCTATGGACTGGACTGCTACCATAACACTCCACCACCTGCCGTTTAACTCCACAAAAAAAACCGAACACCTGCGACGCCTCTACATTACCCATTCTAAGAAAGTAAAACTTTCTAAAAACCGTCATTACCGATGTTCATTCATTCGTTGGATGTCGGTGGTTTTTGTGTGCGGCGTGTAACGAATGTTACGTGATTATTTCTTATCCAACACTCAACAATGCATGGGACAAACGATTTTGGTCGCAGATCAGCAGGATTCTTTCTCGTCCAGTCCTTGAAGAGAATTGTTGGCGAAAACCAACCCTCAGGGGTGTGAAGGTAGAGGGGGGAAGACCCTGCTCACTACGCTCCACCCACCCTGAGGGGATGACGACATTCCCTCTCCACCCCTCTTTTCTACCCACCTCACCCGACGAGGCGTGGAAAACGCTGCTAGTTGAGGGTAAACTCATTCGAAGCCGTGTTGCTCAAAGGAGGTGTACGTACTGAAAGCGCTCTCCTCTGAAGAGAAGCGCCCTGTGTTGTTGGAACTCCGGAGAGCAGCTCTCTTTTTTTTGTTTTGTTTTGGACGATAGCTAGAATGAGAATTTAGAAGTGTGTTTTTGTCTTGCAGGGTAAATGGATATGTGTTTTGTGCCCGTGGTGACTACAAGTGTTGGTATGTATTATCTCTCTCTTTTTTGTTATTTATTTACAATTGTTTTGTTTATGTGTGTGTGGGAAAATATTGCTGAAAGATAACGAAATTCGCTTGCTAGTGCTTTGGTTGAGATGTCAGAGCTTTGCTTGATGCCTTTTGATGTAGTTATTAATTTAATTTTTGATTATTTGTTAATCAGTTAAATAAAATGATAGTAAACATCGAAGGAAATTAACATTGGTTAAATATCGGCGATATCTTTGTATTTACACCCAGTAATTTTTTTTATATTAGTTTGGAATTTAAATAAACACATTTAAAATGTTGCGTACACATTTAAGTAAGTACTTTAAATAAACACATCTAAAATGTCACGTAAAATAATTAGAGTATTTTCTATTAATAATGGAAGAGTAGCAATGAACGCGCCGTATAAAATGCGAATGGTATATTTATACAACATTTTCCGCAAATTAAAGAATGCAATTATAGGAAAAGAAAAGTAACAAATACTTAAATTTAGATTATAATTATGACCACATTAATTTTAACGAAATTTTTACAGTAAGCTCCGCAACCGGTTTACGTATAATGGATAAGCATAAGATATGGTAGTTGCAAGTATATGTGACATGCATTTAAAGCTACACATAATGTAGGAAGGAAATATAGTGTTGTTTAAAAAAATATTTTTGTTTTACTATTAATTTTAGACTATAAATTAATTCAATTGAAGAAAGAAAAAAACGCTTTGTAAAATATTCTTTCTTAAATTTCACCACATTTTGAGATCGTTATTGGCATGTAATTTTTGATCTGAAATATTTTTGAAATCATTGATTAATAAACTACTATGTTAATTTGAAATGCTGCAGAATTTTATTTATCAGTAATTACTTTACTCATATGCAAGAATTTAATTTTGCACAAAAATAAGCATCTGCTTAGTATAATTTGGAGAAAAACCAATTAGATTGTTTATAGTTTCTTGTACTGGAAAAATAAATGTTTGAATATCATGATTCGATCTAAATCTACATCTGCCCTCATTATTTTAATGAGCTTTTAAACTTAAAAACACGCAAACTTTTTCTCGTTAATTAATTCCAGGTTTTAAGTAACTTCGGGTCGAATAATAAAACGTGCTTCATTTTTCAGTGTCAGTAACCTTTCTAATCATCTATTTTCTATGCACATTCTTGGTAAAATATCTTCATTTGAGTGTAATTGGTCGTTAAAATTCTCTTTTCTACAACTAATTATGATACTGAAAAATATACAGAAACAACATTTGCCTACGCGCTTTTAAAGTCAGATTTCTTGTAAAGTATTCATGCCTTAGTTGAGTTATGGTTAAAATAAGAATATTTTATCTCTTACAGTTGAATATTTAAAAAAAAAAAAACATTGAAGGTCGTCGACTAGTGACCTTTCTATGTAGTAATAAAAAGAGAAAATGTGGTATCATTTTAAAAGCTAATACATCCGGCACTTTTTTTTTTGTCTTGTTTACATTACGAATGCTGGTCATAAAATTTCTCTTTCCGCATAAGACGGTGTGTCACCAGTTGTGTGATTCTTTGAGGGAAGTTGTCTCCTCTTCACTTGTATGCGTTTATGAAAAGTAAAAATGTAAACTTCTTCATTTATTTCGAAATATTAGGCGGTACAGCAATTAAGATGTTAGTGCAGGTAACTTGATCGTCTGAAAGCAAGTTACATTCGTATGGTAATTTTAGAAAATAATTGATGTTTATTATGATGAATTTCGAACCTCTAAATTATACGTGAACATCAAAATCTTATCAACTGTAAATATGCATTATGATGTTATTATTTGAATGAAAGGAGTGTTTGCAGTACCAAAATATGAAAATTATCTCTCTGACTGAATATTTTCTCTTAGAATCTAGTAAAAATCACTAATAAATAGGTATAGCTACCATAAGGGCTGTTATAGTTATTCATAATTTTTTCCAGAAATGTTTTTCATTATTATTAATCTGCAAGATTTGATGTTTTTCTAACTGTGTTTGAACTGAAAGTGTAACACAGTAATCAATTTTGGAATCATAGCCATTTTAAAAAGTTGAAGATTGAATCATAAATGAACATTCAGAATCTATGTGTATATATATTAAAAAATGTACTCTGCAACTACATTTCTTTAAACACTGCATCTCTCAAAACATTTGTTTTAAAGTATGAAGTAATATGTACTGCATTATGTGGTACAAAAATAGCGTTAACGTTGATTTATTTTTCCGACTAAGAAATACTTTATTTAGTTTACTCTTTTCTCTCAGATTTTAATGGAATATTTTAGAAAAGCTTAAAAGTATACCATGATATGTTAATTACATTTTCAGTTTTTGATTTTGTAAGATTGCAAGTATCAAAATAAATCTTGAGTCGTATACTGTACCAAATAACTGTTAAAAGAATTTTCTTATTGTGCTGAAAGTTGCCATAAGAATATTTATGAATGGGGCGTAATCTGTAAAAAGTACATAACTGTTTAGCGCTAAAAAGTATGCTTCCTCCGCTTCTTTGTAAAATAATTTGATTGCAAACCATAATTGATATATAACTGCAATTAATTAATGCAGTGTTTGAGCTACGCAAATTAAGCATTTACTATATAAATATGAAAGTATTTCAGTGTATTATAATTAACGTAAAACTTTCAAGCTTTTTTACCACAGAAATGAACTTTTAAATGCAATTTTCAAAGGGCTTTCTACCCGATAATAAAGTACTTCTAAAAATAAGTTTTATTTAAATTACACATAGAATAAATATTTGGTCGTAATATATTGGAAAATCTTTAATATAGTTCTTGATTCTAGTTTCCAAATATTTTTCACCCGACAAAAAAAATTGCCTTTTTAAAAGATGTTTTAAATTGTTCTTTTGAAATTTTTTTAGTGATAATTATGTACTCTGAAAAAAGAAAAAAAATCTTATCTCTATTTATATTTTATCCTATACCGTTTATTTTCAAATATTGTAACGATCATTAACTGAAGTCTTCCATTTTAGAATGATTATTTTAGCTAATATTTTTTTTTTTCTAAATTACATAACTAGTTTAAAAAAAATAATAGAAAAACACATTTAAAAAATGTTGATTTTGAATTTCAGGCATGATCAATCACGAGAAAGAACTTTTAATGATTAAATAGTACATTGTTCGTCTTATCACATTCTTTAACTTAAAATCCTCTCGGTTGTTAATGAATAAATACTAGATGTTTTTTCCTATCATTTATGTTCCAAAACAATGTTTATTTGAATTTCAAGCATGCAAAGTTCATAGCAAAAATAGGAATAGTTTTTAATTAGGGAAACAGAAAATATAGATATCTGTTGTTTTGTTTACTAACATGAAATCGTCTTTCGATGCTTTTTATTGTTTAGTGTCAGTTGAATTAAAAACGTACGGAATTTAAATAAATGCGAATCTGTATAAAATTGTGTAATTTTTATAACGTGTTAATGATCAGATGCAGAGCATTATGTAAATCAAATTGTTTAGTTAATCAAATATCGTCCTAAAAATATTTTCCTTTCCGAATGATGCAGCATTTTAACTCGTTTGGTATTTCTTTGTTACTTTTATTTGAGAAAGTAAATAGAATTTTAATTTTTTTCAGCCGAAATGCTTTGTTAGAAGTTGCATTTATCTATCTGAAGAAAAAAAACTTAAATATAAAATTTTAAATTTTATACTCAAAAGAATAATGAATATCTCTTCTCATAACTCTGTTAACAACTGTATTCCTATTTGGTTAGTTACTAATAAATTCCGTTGATTAAGATGAATTCAGGTATTTTAGTTTTGAAAAATAAATCTTTAATGAGAAAAATAATTGAAATATTATTTCATGTATAAATAATTAATCTTAATAATTTGTATGATGTTTACAATGCTAATAAATACGTGTGTTTATTAAGTGTTTTTCGATTAAAAATTATATTTAAGTTTGATTTGTGGAGATTTTTATGTGATTAATAACAATGAATTTTTAAGTCAAAAATTGAATCACTTTTAGATATCCTAATTAAATTTACACAAAAACTGTATTAAATCGGAAGAAAAATAATTAGAAAATAATGATAGGACAGTTTTTCAGATTTTACTAAAATAGCACTAATTAGCCATCATTATTCATTTAATTTTTTTTATTTGTTTTTAATTTTGCATCCTTTTTTTTAATACTTAATCTTGTCACTCATTCAGTTTCTTATACCACGCTATTTACGAAACAATTTTAAAATGTAATTGATGCGAAATTAATTTTTTTCTCTTTTTTTTCTTAATAATAATTTTCTTAATGGATTAGGAAAAAATTTTCTGAGGGAAAAAAATTAGAAATGTTTTTGTTTGATCAGATTGTACATCATCAATTCATGGAATTATCGCTAAATGTAAGATAGTAAATGTTGATACAATTGATTTTTTTTAAACTTTATTCAGTAACAAACAATGTTTTATTTCCTTTTAAAATGAGCTTTACCCTATTTAACGTTGTGACATGATCTATTATGTTACAATGAGCTGTTATTTAAACTATATTAGTTGAATTTAACACGTAGATAATGACATCATTTCACTGGATTTTATCCGTATAAAATGGCAATTCTATTCTTAAGTAAGCCATCCATTGTAAGCTGTCGTTGAGGGTTGAATTTGCAGGTCAAGAATTTTTAAGAATCAATATTGCAATTCTAAAATATCATTTAAATAGTTTCGGAAACACTTATTTCACAATTGCTTTGTTACCGAACAGTCGCCTTTTATTTTCCTTTGAACCTAAGTTCAACAAAGTATTTTGGAAGTGTTCATTGTCAACAAAGTTTGCTCATTCTGCGATCTAGATCTCTTAACGTTATGTCGCTTTTTCAGTTTCCATTCAATGGCGCCAAATGTTGCTACAGAATCATCTTGCTGACGAGAGAGTAAAGAAAAACCAATGATGTCTTTTATCATCCTCCCAATAGCTCTAAATCCCATCTGGTCCAATCTAAATTGAATTTTTTTCTAATCTGAAATCACTCTCTGGCATTCAGTGTTCCGACTCGGCCAACTTTCGAGCTGATTTCTTTCGAATTGGCTTTATATAAGAGGCGATAGATGCCATTGGTTTCTTTTGAAAAAATCTCTTCCCATGAAGGCCTGTTGCTTTGACAGAAGTTGCTATATTTGACAGATCTACGCAATATATTTAAAAAGAAAATATCGCTAGACTATCGAGAAATTGGGACTTTATTGACTGTTGTTATGTTTGACAGTTCTACGCAATAATTTTCTTTTTAAAAATCGTTTAACTATCGAACAGTTGGGATTTTATTTCTTTTAAGTGACTCCTACAGAATTCTGTAAAATCTCCCTTCCTGTTACCTTGCAGGAATTTTTTGATCTGCGGTTTTATTACTTTTTCATTACAATAAAGTAAGCAGTTGCATTTGTGTTGATTAGATTCTAGTTAAGCTTCTTGCGCGGTTCTTGTCTTTTACTACGTATAAATACATTTTCTTGTGAAATGCTTTTTGTTTTATCATTAGCAATTATTTTATATATATTTTTATATAAATATACAATGCATTAAATAATTAGTTTAATATTACGAAGCTAAAATAACTCAATATTTTTTCAAACTGTCAGCAATAATAATTCGTATTATGATTTTAAAATTAAGGAAGTTATCTTGGAACGATTAAAAATATTCATTTTTATGTTGGAACCAAACAAAAAAGCATACAGTTTCTTAAAATATGATTTTGAAGAAGCAAATTATTTAAAAGTACCAAAAAAAAAAAAAAAAAATCACACTCTTGAATGCTAATGCAAAAACTACATTTCATTTCGCTTAGTAATATGATCTTTTTACTTTAATTACATGATCCAATTTATTTATAAAAAAAGTACAATGTTGTATTTTAATTCCTAGTGGTTTTTTAAATACATTTTTTTTCTGCTTTTCGAAGTATCGTTCTGCAATATTTTCTACTTTATTATTATTTTTTTCTTTTTGTTAGTTTCCCCCATACATAAATCAATAAATTAATCTCTCTTTTGATAATTTTTATAAAAAAAATTATTTTAGCTGTAAATTTAAATCGGAATCTATAAAAACTAATTATTATTATTTTTTAAATGATCTGAATATAGAGTCGAAGGTTTTTTAAGTGACGATTTTTTTTTGTCTTTTAATTATTATTTTTTTAAATTAAATTCTGTAATTATTCATGTATTCTTGTTTATTTTTAAATTTTTGTTCTTTTCTTGGAGTCTTGTATTTCCGAGAAATTGTCCTCTTTTTCATTTCTTTTAATCTCTGAAATACATACAATAATAAAACTTGTTCGATAAATTAATTATTTTTTCTCCTTTATTTGTCTATATTTATAATTATGTGTTGTAATTATTTATAAGGTTTTTGTTCTCCACATTTCCGTTTCTTCTTCACGATTTCTGTCATTTCAATGGAAAATTTCAATTTTTTTTTTTTACGCACATCACTTCTTCGTGTTCGCATGATACACGGATGACGCATTGTATCAACAAGTTTTCTGTAAGCATCTCCATTCTAATGATTCACTAACTGTGTATGACGAATGGATTCTAGTGGAAATTTATTAACACATAAAAAATGTTCACATGACGAAATTATTCCGATTTAAGAGACTCATAAAATTGCTTCCTGAAAACGAAATAGAAAATAATGCGTGATTTTGCCACATTCACAGTCGAACAATTTTAAGCGCAGGAAAAAGAGCGCACTTCTAGAAAACAATAAATTTTTGTGTGCAAACTGACAAAATAATTTCTAACAAAAATTTCGATTTTGTAAGAGATTCCTAACTTGAAACATTTTTGGAATTTCTATAAATTTAATTTCATGTAATGAGCTAACGTGATTAAAAAAAAAAAAAAATCAGCAAACTATGGATTGCTGGATATTTTGTTTGTTGTTCTTCTTTCTAATACTAGATTAACAAAAGAACGGTCAGTTGTTTGAGTCAACGGTACAACAAAACTGGCGATCAATAAACATAAAAATCTGTTTCACTTTATCCTCTTTGTATATTTTTTTTGTGGATTTCCGATTACGTGTAGAGACTGAAATAATGTACCTATCGATTGGTTAAACTGTTATATTTTTGTATGATTTTTATTTCAATCTTTCGGAATAATTTTGCTTTAGAAGCAAGTTGCGAATGATTAACTACAACAAATCGGAAGCACTTAAATCAACTAAGTCTGCTCAAGAACTTTGTTTTTTAAAAATATGATTCTTGAAAATATTTAAATAGTTCTTTGTAATTTTTATTAAAAAAAATTCATTGAATAATATGCTAATGAAATAATATTATTCAACTATTCTAATCCTGCAGGTGTTGGAAAATTCTAAAATTACTTTATATTATATTTAGCATTTATTCTAACATAGATTATTTCTGTCGTTGAAATTCCTGATATCAACGAATATTTTATTTCACTATTTGTTTCATTGGGTCATAGAGATACATACCTAATTCTGTTTCACCAACGATATAATGATTGATTTCCTCATTCTGTTGATTCCATTTATGATATCAGTTTCATTTTAAACATTGTACCCGCATGTCTAGATCGTCATTTAAAATATTGCAACATTTAAGCACTCTAGACTTTATTTGCTCTTCCATTTTCAAGCATAATAGGGAAATTGTCACGTAGGGAAGTCGTAATCTCTTGGCGAAGTGGAATTTTGTTCATCCGTTCTGTTCTTCCCGTAAAAGAAGTGGATATAGAATGACAAAATTCTGCTGAAAACTATTTCGTATTCTTTGTCTGGTTATAAAAAAAATATTTTGGAATTTTTTTAATTTCCTTAATGGATATTGTAGAATTCCACATTCACTTTTGCTAACGATTTGTTCAAAAAATTATGTCATTTTTATTCTATCAGATATGTTTCAATTTATTGTATTTTTATCCATCATGAACCATTTGTAAAACAGTTTGGAATGAAAAATTTGAAAATTGCGGATTCTGTATGTTCTTTTAAGTTCTTTTAAGCTATCTAGTTCTTAAGATTCCACAAACTCTTAGAAATATTTGTTAGAATTCTAAGAGACATCAGTATTATTTTGATATTACATCGAATTCTACGTGTTCTAGGAATATATTTTTCAGAATATTTTTAAAATCGCGTTCCGATAACGTATCAATTTGAAAGACACGTGAAATCCAGTTATTTTGAAATGTATATCCGACAGTGTAACGTAGTAAGAGTGTGTTTTCTACTCTACGACAGTTTCGTTATATACGGTGACAGTGATTTATCTCTCATTGGTGATTTTTCTATCTCATTTCCCTAACACTGTTGCCAGTATTTTGCCACGTACTGTTACATAATACGATGTCAATGTCTCATCTTTAAAAGGTGATTTTTCAGGTTCAAAAATGCAAAAATAATATGTCCATGAAATGACAGTTGCCACAAATTTGCAGAAATGCCTAGAAGAATATTCGATTTGATATGTTTTATACTTGCATTTTTTTGTTATATTGTTCTTTGCTTACATTAACAACTTTATCTTAAAGATGTTTAGAAAATAACTTATGTTCATCATTTCGAATGTCTTACGAAATCCATTTTTTAAGAAATCTGTAACTTTATTCCACCGGCAGTGTTATTGTAATTATTATTGTGATGGTTGTTCCATTATCCTGCGACAACGACTTTTCATATTTTTCTTGGGACTAATCCAATAAACAGTGACAATTTTGCCATCAGAATAACATTTCCTTTGTACTAGTAGGATTATATGAAGTTGATTTATTTGATAGTACTCGTTTAGCTGATGGAACTTTACTCGTTTGGCAATAAAGTTCCATCAGTTAAAACGATTCAAATAAGTTAAACCGTTGTGAATAACACACAATTGTTAAAATAACCATATGTTGTACCATAAATAAACAGTTGTTAAAATAAGTGATAAATAACAGATCGAAATTTCGTTTTAAATTCTAACGTATTATACGAGAAAACGTTTTTAAACATTTTGATAACATTCATATGTTCAATCGAAACCGATTTAGCTTTCATTCCATTTATAAATATTATGTCAACAAAGCAAGTGTTAAATATTGAAGAGCTTTTAACTTGAAATTTCGTAGAGAATAAATTCTCTTCAAACCATGAATCACTTCAGTGTATCTCGTTACTAGAAGTAACATCCTTTAAAAAACAACAATACATAAATCAAAATACTAATTTTCTTTGTATTTACAAGTGCAGGGATAAAAAAAACTTTAATCAAAACCCTTCTCCGCAACGCTGCGGGATTTTATTTTACAGTTTCCAAGCCGACGCGATTTCCTTTTTGCAAGAAGCGTAAAGAAAACACACATGCTTCTTCAATCCGCAGTCGAGGTGTATCGCATTTCTTGAATTCCCCAGTTTGGAATCCCGAAATTTAAATGGAAATCCCTGTCCGCCAAACAAATGGCGGAAACCGAAGGGATGAAAAATAAATACAACAGTTAAAAAGAAAAAGAAATAGAAGAAGGAGAAAAAAAAAAAAAAAGCACCCCTCAGAAAATGAGAAACAGTTTATTTTTGTATGCGGGATGCGACATTCATGGGAGCATCCATTTCATTGAAAATGCATGACCCTGTTGGTCGAATTTCTTAGAAAGTCGTTCAATACGTGAAGATTTTTGCATTGGTTTGAATATGGCGTTAAAAATAGCGGTTTCATTAACAACAAAAAAACGACAGCGGAGTTTCTTTAAATAACATTAGAAGTGTTTTACCGGTATAAGTTACAGTCAGGGAGAGGTATTTTATGAATGCTGTTAGCTTTTGTTTGTGTTTTTAAAAGGTGCAATAGCATGAGTGCAGTAATTTAGTTCAACACTTGATTTACCACAGTAGTCAAAATGACTGGTTTTACAATTTTATTTCTGGTTCAACATTAGATTTACCACAGTAGTCAAAATGACTGGTTTTGCAATTTTATTTTCAAATTCCTACGTAATCTTGATTTTTTTGTTTGTTTGAAATGTATCATGACATTTTTAGAGATTATTAAATAATGTTAGATGGCTAACTTTATTTTTTTTTTATATTCAAAATTTAAAAGATTTTGATTATCATCGTTACTTATACTAAACCTGACAAAATATGTGGTGATATCAGTTTTGGATAGATATAATTAATTTTAATAAGCACTGCGCGATTGTAGCACGATAAAAAATTTCGTGAGTGATAATGACAGAATTCGTGATAACGGGATCAATACGTTATAAATTTTCAGTCGTGGATTGAATTTGGAGGGGCATTGGAGTGAAGTTTTTATGAGAATATTGGAAAGAAACATTTTTTTTTTTTTGGTATTGAAATGTTCAAAACTATATTCTATGGTAAGAAAACTAAATACAGTTATATTATTATTATAAACTAATACAGAATTATTATCTTATTATTAGTTTTCAATTTATTTTTATGACTTTTTCAGGCCCCAAAAATGGCAAAATGAAAGAAATATTATACTGTATAGTATAAAATTAATATATATGTCATGAGCTGGATTTGGAATTACAGGACAATTAAGTTATAAAATGACGGAATTTAAATATTATTATGTTTTTTAATCAACTAGTGAATGAATTTATGATTAATATAATATATTACAGTTAACCTAATTGAAGTAATTTATCATTTTTAAAAAATATATAAAGACTGGAAATTCAACTAGCCATTTTTTCTAAGACCAGTCATTTTGACTGGTGTGAGTAAAAGTAGAGTCAAATTGCCGGTATATCTAGTGTTAAATTTTTAGGATTTCGACAGCGAAATTATTATAGCGAACATAATATTACAGATTCGTATTCAAACCATTTGTTTTCAGATTTACTTTTAGGTAATTGTAATTTTTAACGAAATGAATTTTTGTTTTTGTGGAAATAGGTCCTTTTCAAGAACAAATTTGAAATTTAAATATGATCATTGTTGTAAAATAAATTTCGTTTGAAGGCTAATATGCAGTGTTTTCAAAATGTGTAAGTTCCCATTTGCACTTCGTTACAATAAATTGTTCAATATTTAATCTGGCATCTGTTTCCAAGTGGCTGTGGTAGCCGAATGGTTATGGTTGCGAGCTGATAGCCGGCGTTGTTTCGAATTCTGTTGGGTTCAAATCCTGATTACTAAAGACCCGTTGTATAGAGGGCTGATGCATATTATATATGTACGGAGAGGGTCCAAATTTTTCCGTTGGCATGGTACAGAAGTTTGAAGAGGTGGTTCCAGCTCGAGTATCGTCCTCGTTTCTTGACAAAATTACAAGGTTCATCACCAATAATTCTCGTGTTGCTTCTAAGTGAGGTATTTATACACAATCAATCAATGTTGTTTCTGATTTCACAAAACTTTTATTTCTTTTAAGTTTTCTTTTGGGTATAAATAATACTTTCAATTGTACGTTTTAAAGATATTTTATTTTTCTTTGCGAGTGAAAATCTTTTTGTTACAATTTTCAAAAACATCATGCATTTATTGTTGATACTTCATGACAAAGCTTCTTTTTAGTTTTCTTTGTATAATTCGTCATTTCATGAAAAATTGATGATTTGTGTATTGTAATGTAATGAAAAATTAGATATCTTGTAGAAAATTTAATGAGAAATTTCGATGCATGATCAAAACATAATAATAATTAAATTTTAATTTAGATATTCTAAGTCATCAATTTTAATTTAATTTCACGAAATTCATTAATATTTATACCTTATTTTTTATTAAATGTAATCTGAATGCTTTTAAAAAAAACAGCTGATCAAAACATCTGATATAGTAGTAAACAGATATGCCACATTGACGAAGAATAATTTATATTGGCGAATAAATCAATCTTAAATAAATTTTTTTATTTTATTTTGAAATATCACGCTTTAATTTGATTGGATGGATCCGCTACCAGAAACAATCATTAATTGCTCCAATGAAAAAAGTCGTGACAGCGTTCGCTGACTGCAGACGATTTAGGAAAATAAGGAGAATTTGTGATAACATCACTAGTCTGTGAGAAAGAAAAAAAAGAAGTAAAGAACAGTTTGAAAAGCTTGCTTCAGAACTGCCGGCTCATTTTGATTTTCACGCTTAATAGAATAGAAAATTATTCTACTTTGAGAATGATCAATACACTACATTCATGCTACACATAAGAAAATCGATATTAAAAAAATGGCTATACTTTAAAATCGAAACTCATGTCACATTCGTTTTTGTTTTGTCGCCATTTCTTTTGTTTGTTATCTAATTATTTTACGCTTAGGCGAACAAATGTGATTGACGTCGGAAGATTCCTTTTTATCAAGTTAATTATTCGATCTCGCGGTATGAATGCCTTTTTAAAGAAAACGAATATTACAACTTCGTCAAACAATACATGTCATTTTCAATTGCCGGTCGGTATGTTTGGATTGACGAATACACTAATTTTTTCTGTTTGGATTTGTGTAAAGAAAGATTGACTCGGTGAAGCTGAAATCCGTGACGATTATCTTTTGATCCAACGCGTTGCCAGAAAATCATTATATGTATATAAGCATAAGAAAAAAAACCAAACAAGACATATATCTAATCTTTAACATCCGTTTCTCAGTGTTTTACATGCTTGGGTACTGCTCTTTAGTTCCTAGTAGATTTTAGGAGGTTCATTGTTTTTTCCATTCTTCACTGGCGAAGTGCTTCTAATGCATTGATTTTTGGCCCGCCCAATCGTACCTATAAGGCTTTAGATATTGGAAAAAAGGTACAAAAGTTTTAGGGGGAAAAAAAGTTTATAGTTTTTTAATGGAAGTTCTAGCCTTTAATGTATTTGAAACATGACGGTGGCAGAAGTGAGAATGTGTTAATGAAAGAGATTTAAAAAAAGATACCCAATTAGTTTATTTAATGATAACTATGTTACGGGTAAAAAGTTTTCCAAGTATTGAATTTTAATTTAGGTGGATCATTTCATTTGTCTCCTCTTCTTTGTTTCACATAACTGCTAGGTATTGTTTTTTTTTTTTTTTTAGATAAAAGTGAATAAAAAATATTAGATTCCAGCATTTTTATTTTAATTTTATTTCTCAGCAGATAATTATCATTATTTTTTTTTTTTAGTTTGCGCTGTAATTCGAACTTGTTTAAGAGGTACGATTTCCTTCTGAAAATAAAATGAAATTTAAGTTTCAAATAGTAATTCTGTAGTCGTACGTAAAAAAGCATGTCACATTCAAATATATTGTAATATTTTATTTAATCATAATTATTCATAGCTTATTCAATTTCATAGCAGTTAATCAATAATAATTAATAGTTTTTACAGGGTTAATGAATGTATGTTCAATCCATTTGAATATTTCGTAAATAAAACAATATAAAAGTAGTGAAAAATTAATTTCTGTAGCATTTTAGTAGCGTTTTATTTGTGTTAAAAATTTAAAAAGTATATAGTGTTACCAATAATTATTAATTATTAATATTTAATTTTTAACATTATAAATAAGAACTATACTCTAGATGCTTTATTTGAAATAAAAGTTAATAAAAATTCAGTAGCGTGTTGGTCTAGACACTGCTTGCGTTATCTGATGATTCGTATAATTTACTGATAAATAATTTTTTTTATTAAAATAATTTATTTCGTATATTAGCTGTTTAAAAAGTAATAAATATTTATTTAAAGTGATGTAAAAGAATAGAATTTATTAAATGAATATAAAAGAAAATTCAAGTAGTATGTTTTAAAATTCACGTGTTTCATATTTATCTGTTATGCTGTGTAGCAAATTAGATTATTTATTGAGGGTATATCATGACAAATAGGATCAGTAAAATGAAAATGACACAGTTGCATTTTTGTTTTTTAAATTATCTAAATAAAAGAGAAATCTTGAAGTGTTCAATTTTGAAATTTTAACTGAAATTGCAGTGTTTTTCATACACATAATACACACAAAATGATTTACTTAATTTTTTTTTATATAGTTTGGTCAAAATTCAAACATTTCTTTATGTGGCCTAAAATTAATTTCAAATACTTATGCTTATTTTTTGTAATATTATTTCATAACATATAGATATTTCTTTATAAGATTAGTTGTAGATTGTAAATGAAATTTAAGGTTAATCTCTTTAAAATAGAAATTATTATTTTAACGGATGCTATGCCAACAATTTACAGTTTATTCAAATCCATCAACAATTTCTTCTTTTCAGAATTGATTCTCATTTCTTTATAGAACTATTTTTAACAATAATAAGTAGACAAGCAATAGTTTAATTAACGATAACGATAAATAAGAGAAATAACGAAGTAAATTAACGATATACAGATGTAATCCGATACACTACATCGAAATGGACCAACAGTACTTAAAGTCCAAAATTTTAAGTGAGATCTGTAAATAAATTCTAGTATCAAATAGATCCAAATATTTTTAATCTGAACAATTCGACTAATCCAAATGTTTGGAAGGAATATACAGTAAAAACTCGGTTAATCAGACTTCTTTAACTAAGATCTTCGGATATCTGAAATGGGTCTGCATGAAGTATTCTTTGCTTTCTGAATTTCAGAAGCGAGGTGCAAATTCCCATAGAAACAATCATTTGTTTCATCCTCATGTTTTGAAAAATTATTTTCTTTACTGAAATCTTCCAACATCTATGAAAGTCTGAAAGGAAATGGGAGGGAGACTTTATAAATATTTTGTATAAAGTAAATAAAACTTTAATTGCACCTTTTACTACCCGTGACAAATGGTAAATGGTGCTATATTGTTTAAATGGAAAAGCAATGATACAACTTTAAGGCTATATATCTACCGTCTATCGGGCATTTTGAATTCGTGAACGTAATGTTAATTCTATAGAATCTCCATTACCGTTCTCTAATCTTTACTATTTAATCGATTTGAATGCAAGAAAGTGCATCCGAAAGAGCAAAAAAAAAAAAACGAATATTTCTGTGGAATTCTATTATTTTCCCGATTTTCGAATATTTTTTTAAAGACCGAAAAATCCACAAACGAATAATTAAAATTGCTTAAAAATATTTTTAAAAATCGTCGGAAACTTGTAATTCTGCAGATTCTCCCCTTCTCTCTCTCTCTTTCGGATTTTTTTTTTTTTTTACATTCAAATAGATAAAATAATATGGATTTGAGGACGGTAATAGAAATTCCGTAGGATCACATAATGTTAACGAAATCAAAATGGCTGGTAGATTGGAGCTTTAAGTGCTTAGTAGACATTTACATAAACGTTTTACATAATAGACGTTTTTATCTTCTGTAAATATTATCCATACTAGATTTGTTTAATTTTAAGATAATTTTCGGTAAGTATGTTGTATTTTGTTTCTTTTTTTACTACGTTTTTATGTATTTCACTTGGTGTGTGTATGTATCAGTGTGTCATCAAATTTTCGATCGTTAATTTAACCAACTTTCCATCAAGCTAAAGCTGTGAAACTTTGGAAATCGTTCTTATTTGCCTAACAATGCAATATTTAGACATTTGCGACAAGTTTTAACTAATATTTCAGTAATTTGTTTTAGCAACAGCAGCACTAGGATCGATAAATCCTTCGGGATCAAGGCTGGCATGGTGAATAAATGCCAACCTTTGTTGTTGTCTTGCCCGCTTCAGCCTGAAAAAAATATGAAATAAATTATAAGTAAAATAATGTTTAAGTTTTTTTACCTCCTCTACGATGTTTCCTTACTCTCTCTCCTTACTAAATATTAAACTCCTTACTAATAAAAGATATTTACCAAGATAAATATCTTTAAACTTACCAAATATGGCACGGATTGTGTGGCCAATTATTTTATAACAATATAGGTTGAGGATATCAACGAAAATGGATAAGAATATTTTATAATTACTTGCCGAGTACGAAAATGATATAAAAATGCAATGAGTACGAAAATTATAATAAGTTGCCGAGTACGGAAATGCCACCATATAAAAACGTTGGTTTTTATCTCGAATTATTCTCTATTCACTGACTAATTTGGAGTTACTTATACCTCGAACTACTGATTCCATTTAATCTGACTTTATGATGTTCTGCCATAGTCATACTTTTTAGACCGCGCATATATGTATAAATTTTAAAGAATTAAAACTGTATGCGAACAACGATTCCACTCCTCCCTATTCGTCAAAATATACCGGGGGAAAAAAAAGTTACCTCTTACTCTAAATCCCTTTCCACGGATTTAATGTCGATTCTTAGACAAGGTTTTTTTTTCGCTGTTTTACACCTGAATTCAGCTTCATCGATGTAACATCCTGTCTTCAAGCAGTGAAATGGACCCAGACTTCCATTAAAGTATGAAAGGATACCTACCATCCCAAAGAATTCGCACACAATATCACTTTATCCTGAAAATTTGGTGTCGGCGTCGCTTTAATGCATCTCAGTCTCATTCTGGATGTCACCTGTTGAATTCTCTCCAATATTTAACTTCCACACCCGACCCGCAGTGAAAAAATAGCGGCTAAATAATGGAGTGGGGACAAAGGTTCGCCTAACGGTAGAGTGGGCCTATTGGAACGCAGTGGGGTGGAATTTTATCTATTTTTTTGTGATGCTAAACATCTTCAATGAAGGATAGTGATGATATCCACTTCAAAGGATCTCAGGTTACCACGAGGGTGGTGCTGTCGGCTCTATTTTTAAGATGTCGCCAAGGTGAGAGGGAAGACCCTCGGGCGTTTCTATACATTCCATAGAAAATAAATATTGTAGTGCTAGTTATTTCATTAAAGTGTTTTCAGTGTTAGGTATGGCTTTGTCTGTGTTTTTAAAAATAATAATAATAATCTTTTGAACAAAGTTTTTTTTTTTGGTAGTTTTTGCAAGTACTTAATTACATTCATGAAAGCATTTGTTGATGTCATTGTCTTCACAATTTCGCATCCCCATAAAATTATTAAAAGAAAAAAAAATAAATAAAAAAGGGAAGAGAAAATATAAATGAATAAAAAGACACGATTTTTTTTTGTACTTAGGGGTACTTCAAAATTTTTAATATTTTTTTTTCTCTCTCTCTCTCTTTGAAATAAGTATTAACGTCTGAGTAACTAAGTTTTTATACAACGTAAGGTCTTCAAGTGCTTGCTCTTAATATATTTTAACATTTGAGGTATTTGAAACGTTAGTATGTAACAAGAGCGCTTAATTATTTTAATTAATTTTATGGTGCTAACACGTTTTAACGTTAATCAAAATTGTAGTTTTGTTGTTATTGTTTTTAACATACTTCCACGTCAGAAAATCTTGCTAAATTTGGCTCGTTAAATATCAGATAATGTTTAACTAGATGTTGTTGGAAAATAAAGGTTGTTAAATTTAATTATATTTGAGCAGAATGTAGAGTAAACACCATTTTTCACATTTTTAAAAATTTATATAATTAATAAGTACTACTTTTTATTTTTAAATGAAAAAAAATTCACCCGTTGGGCTAATAACGCTTTAATTGCGTGGTATTTTTATGAAGCAGTTGTACCTCAAAATAGTTAAGGTTAATATCCCTACACTAATTTTCTTCCTTTTATTTCACAATTTTATATAAGGATATTACTTCCCCGCAAATAAAGAAAAGAAAGAAAAAAAAAAAAACTTATTCTATGGAAAGGATCATAAATTATTTAAAGAACAAAAACTACTTGTGATTTATTTTAATGCTTTTATCTGAACTTTATAATAATATTCTACTCCATAAAAACTTTGCCTGCAATGAAATATTTTTGGCGACAAACGGAGCAGAAAAATTTATGAACAAATTTAAATAGTTCTTTGCTTTCCATATTTAAAGACTTACGTTGACTTCACTTCGTTTATTACTATTATGCTTCATACAGTAATAAGCTTTAACGCGATTCTCAACTGTCAGACACATTTCTCAATAACTGTCTAGCTAGTTATTTTCGTAGACACGACTCGTATATTTGTTTTTCACTGATGCGAAAATCTTACTGCCAAATTAAAATCGATTTTTAAAAGGCCCATTAAAAGGGTTTCATATCTTCTCTGCTATTTAATATCGTCAGATGAATCTACACATTCTTTCCTCTTTGCTAAATTACTGAATATATTAATTTTAAATTCATGAAATTTTCATTTGTCGCCAAAATAGTGATAAAAAGTCAAAATAGCATCACAGTGACTAGATAGTCCGTAGGATACCCCTGCCGTTTCAAATCACTGCATATCCTTTGGCTTTCGACACTGAGGGTTTTTGAAAAGAATACATAGTTGGCAATTTCAGCAGATGCTTCACAAGATGGGCAATTCATGAAGAGGGAATGAAGGAGGAAGAATGATTTTTCAACCACCCCCCTGGTGTTCATTGTGATGAGATGTTCACAATAATGAGAATCATAGCCACAATTGAACATTTTCACCAATGTAACCCTTTGCCGATAAATAAGTGCGAATTGACCTACTCAAAATTTGCAATATAAAAGAGGACCGTTTTTTGTTATTGAAATGAGACAGCTGGTATCGAAGTGGTCTTTCCAGCGGCTTTTCTTTTAAAAAGAAATAGAACGGCTTTGTTGCTGCCCACTGTTTTTGAAGGGCATATGTATGTTTATAAATTATAGGGTGTTTTTTATTAATTTTCAAAAGGCCAAAAGGTTTTCAAATGAATTTAATTTGATGTTTAATTTCTTGAGAATTGTGTTAAATATTTATGAGTTTTGTCTATTTTGTAATCAAATTTAGTTTAGTTTTGGGGTATTTGATAAGTATGTTATGTCTCTCACAGCATGTCCATCTAAAATGCTGTGAAAACTACCGTAATTTTTGAGGCAAATAGCATTGCATAAGATAATTATATGGCATGAAATAAGACATTACTGGAAACTTACTGAAGTTAAAATTATTTTGAGCTATAAATTTGTGATATTGATTCCTTGTTATGATTTGCATGTATGAATATCTACATTCTTTGCTTTCTCCCAAAATTATTCGCGTGGATCTTAAATTCACCAATATCTTTTATTTCTTGGAAGGTTTTGTCAGACGTTGCTTGAAGGTCGAAGTTTAAGATTGCCAAAATATTTTGAACTTCCAACTCGTCTGCTTTACTAAGAACGAAATTCATCTTTATAAAGAATGCGATTTGTCTCGCCATTCATATAAGAATTCGATACTCGCATAATATTCATGGAATTCATCACTTTAACTTTCAGTTCATTTCTGAAGAACAAAAACGCAGTGCCATTCCTCATTTGCCTTGCACAGAAATCGAACTTCGGTGTCATTTTGAAAGTCGAAGTTTTGATTCGAGAATTCGAATTTGTTTCGAGCAACTTTTCTGAATCTTTGATGTTTGCTCTTCCCTTATTTCGAATGATGTGTGTATTTTTAGCTCTCATCGGGGGATTTGATGGAACATTTGGAAGGCGGAAACTTTTAATGAATTCGGAAAACTGAATTTTCGGTTATATATTTGTTTTACTCTTCGAGTGCATCGAATGAATAAATTTTGCATGCTGTTGTTATTTTCTGTTTTCTCCGCTGATGGACTTGAATTGCTCGCACAAGTCATATTATTCTAATCGTAATTGCTTTTGAAATGCAGCGACTCGTTAACGAAATAACATCAAGTATTGAGAGAAGATTTTAACGATACTTAGGCCTCTCATTGTTAGAGTTAAGTGTTTCTCGCGGTGGTGTTCATAATGAGCATATTTTAAATGGTGTATATCAGTTGTGAAAGTGGTTTTCTAACGAATGTTTTAAAATGAAGAAACTTTATTATTTCCCCCTTTGCTGTGTTGTTCCTATTTGTATAGTAAACCAATTATTTATTAAATTCAACGTAAAATATTCAAATTTTTTTTGAATGTTTTCTTCTTTTTAATAATTATTGTTCATTCCAAATGAAAAATTAAGCCGAGGCATAGAATTTATGTTCTTCTTCTTTGATAACGTACTTTCCTAGGGATCTCTTAAAAGCTTACTAAATATCAGATTGGAATAAAAACTCTTGCTTGCATTAGTGTGTTCTTTTCTTTTCATGTTCGTGTATTCTTATTCTAAAAATAACTAAATCCAAATATTGTATATTTGAAATTGAATTTAATTTGTTAACTATACTGATTCCTTAAAAAACTAATGTTCAAACTTCTGAAACGAAAATGTGTAAATTGGCAAGGATGTTTGAAAAGTAGTAAATAATTATGCATTTGGAAGTATTCTATCGTCTAACACCATTTTTAATTTATTCTGAGTTAAAGCATAACTCAGCGATTCATGTAATTCCTTAATGTCTAATGTAAAAAACGGAATATTTCCCCCTTTTATTCGATTCGAAAAAAACCCTTCGTGAGTATAATACAAAACAGAAGGAAAATAATTAAAATAAATTTGATGCAAATTTCTGCAAAGAACACATTTTTCCATCATAGGTACTAATTTTTTTGAAAAAATATTTATTAAATTATTCAATAAAATATTAGAATGAATGCAAGTGGTAAATATTAAAGTATACATTAATATTATTTCCAAATTTTAAAATTAAGGCGAATGATAGATTATTTAATTGAATATATTTTGAATTAAATGGTAATTATTGTTGCCGTAAAATATGAAAATAATAATAATTAAAAAAAAAAAAAAAAAAGAGGAGAAATTTGTTATGACATTTTTGAAAATTAAGTTCAAAACTGGTGAAAGCAGGCATTAAATATACATACGTTTTATTTTACTCTAATAAAAAAAAATTTGGATATATAACTAAAACAATAGTCCCTTTAGTGGCTTTATTTTAATCTTATTTTTCTAATCTTTGCTGTTATCTGGTTTTCAGTTCATCAATATTGTGAATCGTGTTCATCATTTATTTAGCTTTGACCTCATTGTCTACATTATTAAAATATAAAAACTTAACGCATAAAATTGTAAAAAAAAATACAGGATTGCTCTACGTATCATCCACACTATTTCACTGTACCATTTCACAAACTAAAACATAATTTTAGAATAGAATTTTATGAAAGAATAGAAGCGCGTTTGTGCTTTTCTTTTTCCTCGCTTTCGCTGAAATGCTACAACAAAAATCGTCTGCTTCGACAGCGATGCCAGATTCTTCGACTCTCACGTACTTCTTCATGAGTGATGGACGATCGCGCGACCCAGCGGCGAATCAAGAGCTCTGGAAGGGGAGAGAGGGTGAGATTGTGCTTTGGAGCAAGCAAGCAAGCTGTGTGTCGCAGTGACACGTCAGGAAATGGGCTCTTTGGACTGCTTAGGGCGGCCTCATTAACATGATAGATGGTGCTCGGAAGAAGGGCCTGTTGCCCTAACTTTAGATCTTCCATGTGCACATTGTTAAGATTACCATGTGCGGATTGGAACATGATCTTTTCTTGAGGGATGTGGAGTTGATTTCGAACACAAATCTTTCCCCCTTTTTTTCATGAATGAACACCGCCCTCCACTTATGAAGAATTAAGTTATATACTTACTCTGTCCTGTTATTAAGTCAAATGCCTATCCTATATTTTGTGTCCTTATAATATAAATGTAACATGAGGATTTAAACATATTTTCAGAGACCTTGCATATTTTATTCTAATCTTGTGAACACGTATGTCTTCGAAAGGAAACCCACTTCGGCCTTCATTGCAATTGCGTTCTTTTCAATTCTTCGTGTCAATAGTGGGATCGAAATCATTCGTATTTGATATTGTATTGATCTTAATTTTGCATGTATAACATGGCAAATATGATTATGTTATTAAATTGACAGACAATTAAATACAAATTATACAAATGATTAATATTTGCGCAATTTCTTTTGTAACAGAACGAATAAATGTTACATTGAGTTATGATTAACAGCATATTTTTTCCTGTTATACAGCTGCGATAACTTATTAGGTATCATAAATTCCCTTTTATATATTACACAGATGCGGTAGTTAGAACATTTCCCCCATAAATATATATCATCTTATAATTTTCCTACGCTTTAATCATGTTACTATTCGCTATTTTTCTTTATCCGAATAATTTACATATGTTTCCTATTTCTGCATCGGGGCGTTTCGGTTATGTCTTGAAGTGTGATTTAGATGGTTATTAATTTTAAAACTTTTTACTGTTACTTGTCATTGAAAATTGAATATATGGTGAAATAATATTAGGTGAAAGAAGATGGTTATAGAATGAACAATCCATTTGAGTAAGAATTTTTATTTAATCGTCAGTTTAATTTCTCGAGGCTATATTCACCCTAATGTTAAGAAATAGAATTTAAATGTGAAACATTTTTTCAGTTTGAAAAATGTTACATATTCTAATTTTACTCTCGTAGTAGTGATAATCCGGATTTTGTATCAATCAATTAATATTCCCTTACGTAAATAGGTTCCAAATTCCATTTAATATACTTTAATATCAAATAGTATTTTAACTATACGAGAGCAGGTCAATTATAAACAAAAAAAAAAAAAAAAAAAATTAAAGATTTTTTCTGAGATATCATAATTATATCCATGTTATTTTTCAACATATTATTCTCTCAGATCTACACGTTTTTTTCAATGCCTTATTGGGAATTTTTTTTTCACTCCTGTTTGTGTGTGTACGCGATAAATAGAAGTCGGGGTGTACGAAGCCCATTTAGCAAAAATTATTCTACTTCTTTATTCCATGGAAATCTTTCTTCACATAACGCTTTTTTGGGTTCCAAATAAATAGTAGTTCGAAAGTGCTAAGTCCGAACTGCGCGGAGCATGTCCATGGGTTGTCCGGGGAAGTTACCTTAGTTTTTTTTTTTTTTTTTTTGTGTTAAACAAGCTGCGTGGGGTCTTGCGTTGTCCTGGGAAAAGAAAGCATTGCAAATCGGAATGGAACGTCTTTAAGACCGAAATGCTGCTTCTAACTTCTAAAGTTCACAGTTGTAGATTGAATTGTATGTTGGTCAAGAAGAAAACCGACGTACAAAATACACTGTGAAACCCGAAAAACAGTAGCCAGAAATTTTTCTGCAGATATCGAGTTTTTGCTTCAAGTAAAGCGGTTTCTTTTTTTGTGCGCCATTTCATAATGGACCGCTCTATTTCAGGGGGGTGGGGACTAGAGACTAAATAAACGAACGCGTGAAGAATAAAACGATGCCAAACGATCACTCAAATTTTAAATTACTCATCGTGATTGCTTTGACAAAATATATAAAATTTGTCTGCCGCTGTTGAGAAAAAGTATTGCATATTTAATCCAGCTTCTGTTTACAGTTGAATTTCGTTTAACACGCGTTCGTATAGTGTGAAGAAATAATTGCGACTGGTATACTCATGTAGCGATATAAACTGTCATGTATATCGCTTAGATAAATATAAAATTTTCATATAGTTTCTGATTTTCTTTTGTATAGCGAAGCAACTATATACTTACTGAGTGTTTGTTTATGAGCAATGTAGTTGATTATTAAAAAAACACTTAATGTGAAAATAATATCCAGAATAAAATAAAAATATGGACTCCGCTCTTTAACATTTATTCATTGTAAGAAGTATCAACAATTAAGTTCCAAAACGACATTGCCTTGTTAATATTAGTTGTATTGACTCTTTACTTGTGTAAACTCTATAATTTCGTATTTGTTGATTTCGTTATTTAAGAGCAAATACTTTTCTTGAAATGTGTTTCTTACTGTATTTATAATCCTTTATTTAAGTCTTCAATATTGAAAGGTTGTTCTGATTCATTAAAAGTCTGAAATGAGTTTTCCTCATATTTTCTAGAATTTAAAATAATTTATTAATTATAATATTTTGGTTTCATCAATATCTTGATTGCTAATAAGTCAAGCAATATCTGATTCAGAATACTATAATTTATTATAACGATAAAGTTAAAATTTGTTATAAGAATAAATGGCTGGAAAGTTCGGCTTCAGAACTCTTATTAAAACCAGTTTAAATTGGTTTTTGACAATTTGAACTTGCTCGAATTCATCCAATAACTGTATGTCCTGTATAGCTCGATTTCCTGTAACGCGGAACGTAATCTTTTTACGTTTTATGGAAGTTTATTGTATTCAAATAAAAATATGGCAACACACATGTTCTATATTTTTAAACACACTCACACATATATAGCATGATATTATATTAATATTATATCTTCCTACAATCTCAAAAACTGTCCCGAATTTTGTTCTTGTTCTTTAACATTGGGCTAAGACAGCCTTAAAAATGAATAGATTGAGAGAAAAACAGAGAGAAGAGGTGACATAAATACACGAACGAAATTTTTTTATGTAAAAATAGGCCTAGCACACATTTCAAATAAAATATGATAAAAAATTATTTCATTTTAAAAATATTGTATTAATTTTTCGGAAAATTACATTTAACTTGTGTAATTTCTTAGAGTTGAAGTTTAATTTTAAAAACTTTCAAAGTAGTAAATGGTAAAAGATATTTTTTAAGACATTACGTGATTGAAATTATGTGTCTTTTGTTGCTTGCAATATATAAAACAATTTCGAATGCATTAAGTGTAATTTAATTTTAGGCCGTTGTCTGGTTAAAAAAATACCACTTGAGTTGTTCTTTTCTTTGGGATATAATTCTTTTTTTGGATATGATGTTTCAAAAGAAGATTCAAAGTATAGAAAGATGGGAGAAATTGCTTTTTTATTCTACGAATACAATGCAGCATTTTTTTGGTAAATAAGTCTGCAATTTGTCTAGATTTAAAAAAAAATGGCATAATATGTTTCTTATTTACTAAAGTGCGGGTGGACTTAGTTACTTTGAATTAAGTTTTTATACTTTAAGTCATGGGAGCCATTTGACATTTCTTTTTCCTGCAATATTTTTAGACCACTCTTCATTGAAAAATAGCAATATATATATATATATATATATATTCTACCTTTGCTATTTGTAAGTTATGATTTGTAATATTTTTAAATCTTGCGGTTTTTATTGGTTACTTCACTCTCTCTCTCTCTCCTTTTTTTTTTTTTTTTTGAAAATCGTGACCGTACGAAGTCTATTAATTTTACTACTACTATTGAGACGTAATCCTTGTGATAGCTAATTCTTTACCTCTTTCCCCCGCTCGTTCCTCACAAACTTTTTAGGAAACTGACTTCTATATCACCCCCTCCTCCATCCTGTAAATCATAACCTTCCCTCCAAAAAAATGTATCGAAGAACATTTTTCAATTGCTGTCTTTCATGTTACTTTTTTTTTTATTATTATTATTATTCACTCTTGAATTTTTTTTTGTGTGCTCCGCCTTTTCTGTTCTTCACAGTAACTCTATCATTCAACGCCAAAACTCAGCTGAAAAAGTGTTAAAAAAAGAAATCATTTGGCAGATTATTATTATAATCTTTCCTCCCCCCCACACCTTTTACGCTTATATATCCTCACCCCACCGATCGATATGAAACCTTGCATCGATATGAAATCTTGCATCGATTGACGTACCGATGTTGGATGGCGTTAAAGTCTGAATTTCAAGTGACCGAGGCGCGTGAAGTTTTGACAATTGGTCTGGGGCCACGGCGGCTCTCTGGAACTGTCAGAGTTGTCAGCTAAATGGGCCCGGGCCTCACAGCAGCTGTCGATGATAAGGTCTTTTGCCCGAAGGCCCTTGCCTGAATACCTTGCGCGGATAGAGGAGTTGACAAGATTTGATTGAGCGTAATGCTTTTACTGAAGATTTTCTGCACAAGGATTATTTTGAGAGGAAAGCAAAAATGCAATGATTGTGCGTTGCCAAATATACAGGTGTGGAGCGTTTGGTTAAGAAATGTAGTCAGATAAGAATTTTTTTTGTTGAACTTGTGAAATATACAATATATATAAAATTTTCATTTAATTAAAAAAAAATAAATAAAACGGCGCTAAATTATGATGAGATTGAGTGGAAAAATTAAAACCTCATCAATTTTTAATTGAAGAATAATCAATATCTTAAATTGTCCTTTTTTTTCTTTAATAAACTTTCTCTTTTCTCCGGCACTGTCTGTAATCCGGCGTTTTTAACACTGGCAGACAATGCTTCACAGTCGGTATTTTATATGTAATTTCAAACACACGTTATTTTAATGGAGTAAGGTAGGCTACCGATACAAAACAGTACATATTTTTTTGAAGTATTTATATTTCGCGTATTTGATACTTTATTTACGTGTAATGTATTAAATTTTATGCCATAACATATAGCTTTTGCTGTTTAAATGTAGTATTAATGATTTTCTAGTAATCCTACATTTCGGTATTCCGGCATTGCTGTGGTTCGGTACAGAGAGAATACTAACTTGTCATCATTTTTTACACTACAGTTATTTTTATATTGGCTAGTTTTATTACCTTGTTGTAAAATAAATTAATGAAATGTTCCTATTAAATAGCGGTATCATTTATTTTATTTAATTTCAGTCCACTATTTTTTAATAATGCAAACACAATTAAAAACTTCCATATAATTATTTTATTAAATAATTTCTAGTTGGTATTTATATGCATTTTATCTCCTATATTATTTACCTTATTGAATTTGTCATTATATCTAATACCAAAAAATAAAGAAAGAAAGAAAACTGTAGAAAACACTAATATATATTCCAAAAATGGTCCAATACATAAATTCTAAATATATTATATCCTCTCTTATATTTCATTACTTGCATGAAATCTAATTTCTTATATATTTTTCCTTTTTACGATGGTAAAACCCACTTTAGTTATTTATCAAATTATTTTCCATTTTTCATTAAATCTGTTGATGAAAAAAAACCTTTATATTCTTGAGAGAGAATCTTAAATTAAGCATTTTCTTATATTCTCTATTTTTCGCTCGATTAAATTTCATAAATATATGTTTGAAAAAATCTGCTAAAATAAATATTTCGTGTATTAAATTTATTACGAAGAAAATATTTATTTCTGTGCACATTATTCTTTTTCTTCAGGTTTATTATATATTTATTGAATAATCAATTAAATATCTTTTGAATATTCTGAGAGGTTTTCTTGTGTTATTGCTGTGTTCATCTTCATAAAAAACCTACGCTTTAAATTATATTTTTTTTACTCATTCAATGGAAAACCTGAGATAATTTTTTCTAGTTTTCTTGTATGGTTATAGAAATCGTTCGTAAAATTGATGCTAACGCAATTACTTTTGGCCGCAAGAATTTATTTTGTATTGGATTTTTTTTTTTTAGATAAACTGCGAAGTTGTTGAAAAAATGATTGTTGCGTTTTTTAATGATGGTGGATTTGTAGTGATTATTATATATTTTCCATTCAAAACAACTCTCTTTTTAGGAAACAGATGCAAAATATTTTCTTCCATATTAGACGTTTTCTTACTCCCTCCTCTGAAATAACTTATTTCATCTGTTCTCTAATTATTATTCCATGTTGTTGATAACCCAGGAATATTATTAAAAATAAGAACTCTCAATTTTATTGTGTGGAAATGCAATACAAAATAATTTCCTCGAATCGAAATTGATTTATATAGTTGATTTTAATGAGCACACATACATATTTATTTTCTTTTCTGTCTACAAATTTTGTTTTTAGTATATACACATTTTAATTTGATATTCCAAATCTTACTAGTATAATAGAATATTGATAGTTACCAAACGATCATACAACCGAGTTATTTTGTGAAATATAATTACAATATTAATGTTACAGCTAATGCCTCCTTATAAAGTTTACATCAAATGACAATAACTTGTAAGGTGGTTTAAAAATAAGTTTAAGCCTTTTTTTTTAAAAAAAAAAAAATATTTGTATCTACTTTTTAAAAATAAATTAATAGCAGACTTTCACTGTATTCGAAAAATATCCATTTTACTTTAACTCAAGGACATTTTCTTGCCCTTCAAAATTACCCCTTTCAAAGAATTGGGAGGGTTCGCGTTCCTGCTTCAGTAATCACTAGTTGTCATAAGTCTTTTATGATGTATGGTTTTGCTTGGACCGTCTTTTGACTAGAGAGGACAACATTCATCATCGAAACAGATGTGTAAAATTTTTCTTATTGGTTGACCGTTGGTCATCTAAGCGGAAGGTTCGCACTTTCTTTTAATGGAATAACCGGCAAAACACGCCTTTCAAGAGTGTCAGATCACCTGTGGATGTGGTCCAAAATCCTTTTGTCAGGTGTAGCCACAACAAATCCACAATCGGATGAATTCTTTCAAAAGTCGCTACCTGCTGTGGTTTTTCACTTCGGCCATAGTCGATGGTCAAGTTCTCAGATGGCGTATAGGTAGGAGGTGCGGTTTTCGACCACAAAAGACTTGACCAGTCGCATTGTGCGAGAACTCTATGATTCCGCCACGGTGTTAAGAAGTCATTCCGCACCATTGTGTGACTATATCGACCGAGTCCTTCTTTGAACATCCGCGCCGTGCCATTCTTTGTCGCAGCCATTAGAACCTCACACGACTCATACTTAAAAATTAGGTAAATTTGGTGAGTATTAGAGTTACAATATTTTCTCTGTTTTCCGGCACTTCACTTATCCGGCATTTTTATAGGGAAAATTATTGCAGAAAAAAATTATTTTATACCTTATACTTCGATGAACTAATGCTTGCTATTTATCCGAAACAGTAAATTTTGTTGTTTTAGTTATTTCATGTATTCGACAGCCTTTTTGCGAGAATCGAATTAGTTTTATCCAATAATACTAGGATAGTTCAATAAGTATCTGTTTTTGACGACAATTGGTGTTGTTAAATCTCGTTGGTGTTACTATCGAGTGCTGCCATCTGTTAAACTGTGCCAAAGCAAGTTTGACGTTGATTCATTGATTAGTTTTGACTTGGTAGCTATTTGCTGCCTAATCAAATTTTGATTGCTGACACAACGAATTGTTCTCATTTTGCTTCCAGTTGTCACTATCGATCAAACCTAGATTCATGATTATATACCGGAGCTCAAGTAAGAGTCAAAATGGTGGTTTGCTTTCGGCGAATCTGCTCCATAGAAAGCAAAGAAAAACGGTACCGGGACGGTACTGTAGTTAGTTATGCCGTTTCTGTTTCCAATTCCTAATATCCCAATTCGCCTCCCCCCCCTTTTTTTAAAGAAAACTGGTAATTTTTGAACTACCCTCGTATGTGGCTTTAGCTGTGTAGATGCTTAATTATTAATTTTACTGTAATATCGGGCGTTTTTTGTAATTCGGCTGAGCCCTTGACTGATATCTGCCGGATGACCGAAAGAATACTGAAAATAATATTTTTTTATTGATATCTACATTTCGAATTTGGTTGTTACTCTCGGCTCGACAATTCGATTAAGCTTTTTGAAAACAAATAAACTTAGTGTTTATCCTTTAATTTATGAATAAATGCTTTGATCAAAGATACAATTTTTCAGAGTAATTTTAATGGAATTTATTTTTATTTTTTGATTTTTTTTTTCTGCAATAGAAACAACTCGTGTAATTTAATTCGATATAGATGTACTTTTTTTTTTCTTCGTATTTTATGTTTTGATGAAATCAATTTCATACATGTGCTGCGGCTGCATATAACGATAAGAAACATTACCTTGTTATTATAGTCCAAGTACGATTTACGCGCTGGAACGATTCCACTAAATCACCTGACATCCGCATAAAGCGTGATATATGGCGATTGAAAGTTTTTCAACACGTTTCGAAATACCGTTTAGCTTTTGAGCAAATTGCAACAGGAGCTCTGAGATTGCTCTGAACGATCGAAAGGTGGAGTTCCGATTCCGCCCATGCGATTTACCTTACGCAACAAAGAAATTTTGTCACCTGTCAGCAGCGGAAAAGAAAACTTCTAATATCCTTTAGCAGAAAACAAAGGTGAAACAGACTCGTAAAAAGGAGGCGTGGACATACCGTGATATTTCTTTCCTCTATTCTTGATGCGACATGTTACGCTTAGTTCACTTTTACTGTTACAGTAGATAACAATGGCATTTGACAAGTAATTTATATACATACGCGTTGTAGAACGCAATTGGAATACCGGATCAAACATTTTAAATGTTTCTTTTTGAGAGTTTGTTTGATTGCGTTCTTTGTTCTTTGAGGTTTTCATTCATGTATCATTCTGGAACACTTAATTATCGTATCATTAAGAACATCATATAAGGGCTCATTTATTATTCGCACCATAAAGATGAAATTAATATTTTAACTATTAATATCAGATGTATTAGTTTTGAATATATTGAATCAGTAAGTAGTGAAAGGAAAATGGCGACGAGTCGTCTGCTTTTTCGTTTTTTATGGAATTTTTTTTTTGTTATTAATAACTCATTTACAGTAATTATTTTAATTACTTGTAATTTTGGAAATGAGTGTAACTGATTTGTACACTGTTATTATTTTGTGTGTGTCCTGAAATTAATTCTTAATAGCTTGTGTAGTTATCTGAAATTAATCTATTACTTTATGATCATTATGTAATTAAGCCTTTATTATTGTTTTTATTATCTTTTTTTTTTATATCAATTCCAAACTTTTTTTGTTCCATTATTACTTGAATCTCATTATTTTTTTTTTGTGTGTGTGTGCATGTGTGTGGTCGTTTACACCAATATAAAAATTTTCATTTTCTTTTTAATGAAGATAAATATCGTTAGCTGTGCGTAGTGAAAGACAGTTTTCTGAGTGATCTATACAGAGGGTTATTTTCTTTTCAAAATTTATGACGAATACATTTACAAAATTGCTATATTGTTGGTTATATGCAAAAAAGGATTTGTTTTTTGTGCTGCTGAAGCATCGTAGAATTGTCATTTGAAATTGTTACTGCCTAAAGTTACTGATTAATGTCGAGAGAGTTTAAGCGTGAATTTTCAAGGAAATGGGTGTTTTTCTTATCTTCTAATAGGGTAAACCAAACTCATTAAAGGGTGGAGGGGCTGTCTTTTAAACCGAACCCTACATACCACCCATATGGTTAGAGAAGAATGAACTAGAAAAGAAAGAGGTGTGTGGTCACTCAAGGAGGGGGGGGGGAGAGGGGACCGGATAGTTGACGAGTTCACGTGAAAAAGTCTCGAAACGAGTTGTCGCGAAGGGAACTGTAAGGTTATCTGTATTGTGACCTTTGTTGAACGTTGACCATGAATAGTCTTTACTTTTTCTGGATAGCTGTGTAGGGAACAGTTTAAGATTATTTACGACCGAAATCCTGTTTCTGGCTGAGCAAGGGTTTTAGCAAACATTCGAAGCTGTAATTTAGATTAGATTGTCTTAAACTCGAATTGTCTTTGCGTTCTTCCGTTTTAGCAAAAATAAATCTGGTATAAACTCTTACAATTATCATTTTGGGTCGTGAAATTTTGTCGATCTTAAAACTTAAAAAATATTTTATCTAAAAATAATTTGTTGAATATCGCCATTATATATGTAACTACATTTCTTGATTTGAAGTCCTCTGCACTTGACCGAGGTTCAAAATTACGAGGTCCGTCGTCAGTAGCCCTTCTGTTGCTTCTAGTGCGACTTTAATAAACAATCACACTCACATTCTCAATTTTAATTCTTTGGAAATGAAAATATTACTCAGTCATGGTTATAATCTTACTTTTATATAAGTTTGTCTAATTTATCATTCTTTTCATGGATATTCGTTGGCCTATAAATTTTCTCTCTTGTGTAGTATGTAACCTTTTTAATGGTTCAGAAACAGTTTTAGGTAACAATCGGCTTTTAGAATTCAATTGTGTGATAAAGAAAGTACTAATTGTGTTTAGTACGAATTGAGATTGCATTTTCTGTTGCAAAAATTACAGGCAAATAGTGTTTTATCTTTTAAAAGTATTTTGAAGAAATGAAATTAAAAAAATAAATAAAATTTAAGAGCAATTCTGTCTTTGAATTCATTGCTCATTACTTCAGTTTAAAATCAAAATAAATGTTTTTTTTTTCTTTCTAATTTAAATTTTGGAGGCAACGGTTTGAACTGAAAATGGGAAATCTGGTTAATCCAATTCAGTTATTAGTATTTTTTTTTTTTTGAAATAACTGTATTATGAAGTTTTAAATTTAGTTGTGATAATTACTTGGCTTCTTTTTTAAATGAGCTATTCTAGTTGCTATGAATTTAATGGAAATTCTTGTAACTATCCATAGCAAATTAATTTTTTTTAGTCTAAGCATATTTAAAAAAGTTTAATAGCCATTTGTATTTTCGAATATCTAGCAAAACTACCTCTAAATAATGATTACTCATAAATAAATAAATAAACATTATTCATTTATGGGTTATCATTATTTTAATGTTTCAACAATCTGAGTTAAAAATAAATATGCATATAAAGGTTCACTCTTCTATTGCATGCACACGCTTTGGTATTCTACTTTCGTTTCCAACTGATACCAATGAATGACAAAATTTTTCAAATGTATAATATTAAAAGATATATATAATCAAAAATGCAATTAACTATAATCTTTTTAACAATAAGCAATATAGTTTTTGTAATATTTTGTGTATCAATTCTTAAAAAAAAATATTTTGTAAGTATTCGTTATCAAATAATTCTTCATCGGGTATTTCCTTCATACTGATTTGCTATCGTTACTAATTGATAAAATGAAGATATACCCAAGAAAACTCAAGGAACATTATCACTATTAGTTTTGCTCCCTAAATATTTCTTTCACAATCTCCAATCTTGATTTTTTTTTTTTTTGCTGCCTTTCAGCCTCGGGCATAGAAGCTTGTAAGAGGAGGAAGTTGTCAACCTCATCTGATTCTAAAAACTGATGAGCCTTTTTTCTTGTAACTTTCTGATTGATACATAATTGAAATTTCTCATGAATAATTCATTCCAAAAGATGCACCCCCCCAAATACCGTGTCCAAATTATTCTGTTATATTTCGCCTCGCAATGTTACTTCGCACACGGAACCTCTTTCGGAGGGGGGAGGGGAATACACGACTGTGCCATGCGTTTGTGTGGTCGTAGACCTCACCTGAATAAACAAAGATCATTAATTTTCTATCTTCCTTCGCTGTAACCATGCCTTTTTTTTCCACTCTCACTTACTCGGTTCCAGATTCTCCATGCGCTTCTTTTACTGCATTTTCATTTCATTTATTTTTCCAGGAATTTTGCCATACTCAGCAGTGCACCGGTGTTATGTCAGCTTTTCTAAATGCTGCACATCCCCCCTCTTCCCTTTCGCATACTCTTAACGACATCATTTAATTACTTCCAGCTTTGGTTTGCGTGATGGGGGATTGAAGGAGATGGGGGGGGAGTCTTCTTTTTTTCTGTTTTTTACCTATTATTGTCTGACGTTGTTGCATCCAGTATGCTTGTTGTGTTTCTCAATTTTTTCGTTTAACTTCAGCATTGCTAAAATTTATGTGTGTGTTTATTGTAAAAATTGTGTGTGTGTGTGTTAATATTAGTTTTCGTATCTGTCATTGGAATTATAAGTTTTCTCCAAAATGCCTGAAAAGACTTCATCCTCAGGGGGGAAAAAAAGTGCATTTAGCATTTTGAAGGGTTTCTTGAAATAAAATAAACAAATAAATAAAATACAAATAAATTAAAAAAAATAAGTAAAAAATCAGGGAAAAGTGAAGTTGTTCATAAAAAAAAGCAAGATTATATGCATTTTATGTATTGTGTATAAATTTGAACTGTTCGTAATTATAGAGAATTATGAAATATCTTGTGAATGTATACTTTCGCAAGAAAATATCTCATTTGGTGGTTATAAAATAACATATACATCCGAAGATTTAGCATGATATATTTTATTCAGGGTTATTCAAAATGATACATCCAATTTCAAAATTCCATATTTTCAAAAATAAACGACACAGAACTACAAGTAATACACGAATACATAGGAAAATCGTGAAGTTTTATCACGATTGGTCCTCGTGTGTTCTTCGAGAAGCTGTTTCACGAAAGTTGTTTTGGAAGCTTTCACGGAATTACTTCGCAGTTGGATCGGTCGCAATAGACCAGATGACTTGATGTTACACAGCTGGTAACCTAAGTCACCTGTTATGGCCCCATGCATTTTTTTCCTTTGAAAGTTTGTAAAAGATAAAATGCAGACGTCACCATTGCCTTCAAATTTAGGTGAACTTAAATAACGGATTTCTGCTCTGTACAGTCAATTACAACCTACCACTTTACAGCGTATTTGGCAGGATTTTACATATCGGATTGATATAATATATGTAACTAAAAGAAGTTAAATCGAACATGTGTACAGAAACTTCTATATTTTCCCTTTACATTCATGTATTACTTATTCTGTATCGTTTATTTATGAAGATATGCCATTTTGAATAATCCTGTATATTTGTAACTTAATTGTCCACACACACATAGTTGGTTTCTCTCTGTTTATTTATTTTTACGGCTGTCTTCTATTTACACGTATTCAAAATATGTAAATGAGTCTGTATTTTTTTCGGATCTAGCCAAGACATTTTATTTTGCATGCTTGTCAACTAATAGACTTTAAAATTATAGTCATTCTTATTAAAATACAATTCATTAAAGAATACGCTTAAAAAAATTGTTTTTATTGCATTCTTTCCCAAAAATTAGAAGCCAAAAGTAATGTGATAATTATTTTCCTTTTCTTAAATATAAAATTATGGCAACCATATGCAGTTAGTTATAATTATGTTTTTGTCATTTATTTAATTTAATCACCAAGTCAGTTTATATTTCTTAATTTTGGATATTTCTTTATATGCACTTTAATCGCAACAACAACATTTTTGTTTTTGTTTTTTTGTTAAATATAAATGGTTTAATTCAGATTTCTTCCCCATGTTCTGCGTTTCAATTACTATAAAACAGATCTCTTAAAATCTGTGTCGCATCCAACATAAAATTTGTTTTTGCTCGATAGAAACTACACTTCCCAAACTGAAAATACATTCTTCATTACGGTTACCAACGTATCTTTATCAGTATCTGGGTAAGATTGAACTTGACAGGTGGACTCAAACTATTTGATGGATGGTGCTATGAGTGATTTAGATATGGAAAGAAAGTATAAATTGCAGTATCCTTTTTTTCTACTACCTCCCTTTAGGCACTTAGGATGATTGCCGCGCTGGATTCCATTTACTATTATAAACAGTTAAGATTAATGCACGGTTTCCCCTTTTATGGCATCTTTATGCTCGCTTTTCGGATCGTTGCTTGACTATGCTGTAAAGAACGGAACTACTTTACATTTAACATCCCCAGAAAGTTTTCGGGATTATTTCAGTTTTTTTTTTTTTTTTTAAATTAAATCTGTGATCGTTTTATTTAGTTTTATAGAATAGTATAGGTGGTCCTTTTTTTTTTACCTCTACTGCTATTTATTCGTTTATGCATAGTTATACAAATAATTTATAATTTATGTTTTTTCTTTAACTTTATTTCGCATACATTTTTTGTTCTAAAGTTCTTCGTCTTTCGGTGGCTTATGTTGTAGCCATTCTTTGGGGTACTGTTTTCCATCCAGAGGTCGGTTGACCTTGGTAACAACAGGAGCGATTCGAACCTCCCATTCTTTGATCCCGAAGAAATTCGTCGGGTCTTCTTTTGCAGTGTCTTTTTCAATTTAGTCAAAAACATTGCCTCTTTAATTCTGGTCAACATTTTTAAAGAGAACCTCCACATACTCTCCCCTCCAGTGTCAACATTTTTGAAGAGAACCTCCACATACTCTCCTCCAGTGTCAACATTTTTGAAGAGAACCTCCACATACTCCCCTCCAGTGTCAACATTTTTGAAGAGAACCTCCTCATACTCCCCTCCAGTATCATCGTGATGATACGAAGAGGGACTTTTTGAATGATATTTTTTTATAGAGAAGGCTATTTTTTTTCAGCCACTCCTACAAGTAATATGCATCCCTTCCTGTTGTATAGAGTTTTTTCGTTTGGGTGTTTACCATTGACGGCATCGACTTCCTCTGTTCGGTGGGTCTATTTCATGCACTCGCTGCAGTCTTATTGTCACTAATTGTGATTTTTTTTGAGATTCAATACCTTAGTTTGACTCGCACATGGAAGTTTGCTTCTGGGGTGTATGCAAACCATTTGTTCTAGGTTGTGCTGCCATCTAGCGCTCATATCCTGAGTTACCACCTCAGCGGCTTTCATTTACAACAACTCTTTGGGTGACTGTTTTTCACCCCATGACGGATGAAATCAGCTTGGGTGAGAGGAGCGATTCGAATTCCTTTAAACTCGACAGTCTTCATTATTGACATTTTTGACAACGGAGCCAAAAAGGAATTTCCTTTCGTTTCAGTTGTTATGGATTTTAACATCTGTCTTCGTCATGCCCCCGCAGCCTATTTACAAAATGGGGCTTTATATACGATGCTTAATAATAAACTATGCAATGAATCAAAAACATGGTTGTGTTTTAATTCTTGTACTTCAGTGCCTTTGTGTTGTATTTGGAGTCGACCATAAAAAAAATATCACTTTGTCTTACAATTATTTTTAGTTCAAAAATAAATTATTATCGAGATGGAATTACGAAAGAAAAAAAATCTTATTTTAAAAACAGAATTGATTACCCTGAAAATATAGATACCCTGACCTCTGTGCAAGGAGTCTGAAAAATTTTAATGCGTTAGGTTTAAAAAACACTGTCATTGAATGTTTTTCTCTTACAGTTGTTCATCTCGAGAATTTAAAAAAAAAAAATGCATTTTGTATATGTTGCTATATATTGTTGAGATACTTGTCGCATTAACTTTAAAGGTAATGAGTATATAAATAAAATATTCATATATGAAGTCGAGAGTATTTCTTCTTATCAAATGAATATCAAATAAAATTTTCCCATTTATGCTGCTTATGCGATTTGTACTTCACGTACGATGAATCATGTTGTAGATGTTGCCAGATTTGAACTTCGAAATTGTCTAGAGAGAATTTGTGGGTTTATAATCGACAAATAGTTACTCAATTGTTCTCTTAATCGTTCATTTTATAAGTGTAAAGGTAATTGTTTTGGAATAAGCATCGTGAACATGAATTTGTACTTGAAGAGGGAGGGGGGGGGATTAATTTGAAAAAGATTTTATGCACAATATTTGTGAAATATTACCCCCTCCCCCAAGATTCACTTGAATTAACGAAACAAACGATCAAAAAACTGTGACATTCTGTTCTCTTAAATATTGTTATTTGGAAACAAAATTTTAAATTAAACATGATAACTAAATTTTCATTTCTGACTCCAATTTTTAGCAGTTGAATAAATGCTTGAATGAGGCAAATGCTTTATATATAATTGTTTAACTTAAGATTTCTTAAATTTATTGCACATGATTCATCATATATTATTTGAATTATAAAAGAGAATAGAGTTATTTTTAGGTCTTGCTTTACCTCTTTTAAATTAACTGTGTATTAATTCATTTTGCTGTACTGAGAATAAAATTTTTGATAAAATTTTAAGTGTTTGGCGTCAATGTTTTAGCAACTCAAGTAATGTTTGATGAATCTACCAAAGTTACTACTAAATATCTTTATATATAATTACTTTACTTTAGATTTCTCAAATTTAGTGAATGTAATTCATTATATGTTATTTGAATTGCAGAAGAAAAATAAAAATAATTTTCAGGTTAGATTTATTCAGATTCGGGGTGGGGGTGGGGGTGCGGTATACCTAATGAGTTATTATTCATTTTGACCATAAAATACCTCCTCGTTAAAAGTTCTAACGATTTGCATAATTAATGTCAATTGATTATTTAAACCCATCATAGAACTCTACTTAAAGTAGAGAAAGATTACTCAATTTTTTTCTTCTTCTTGCAGACAGATTACCAAACCGCACTTAGAAAGGTTCAGATTTAGAAAATTGATGTCTTTATTACACACGAAGATACTCAACACTTGTAATTTTTTTTTCTTTCCTTTTTCGCAAGATAATTACTTCTGTTTAGTTCATTTCGAAAAGTGGGAGGACCCCTACTTTTCCCCTTAATGAGTTTTGACGCCAAGGTAGAAAGAGACGCCTTTTTCTCTTTCCAATTTCCCTGCATTATTTCAGATTTTTTCCTTCGTCCTTTTCATTTCGCTAACAAGTTCTGTTTGTCTGTTAATTTCCGATGTTTGAGAGACGGCTTCGCGGCAAATATTTACCTCCAAATTATATGATCGCGAAAGAAAAGAGAATTGGGTACACTTCTCTCGGATTCCTAGCCAGACTTATCTTACAGAAGGGAACATTTTTCACGGAATTTTTAATTTTCAGCGCATTAAACGACTGGTTCATTGTCGATGTTGTTGGGTTGTTTTCCTTTTCTGAAGACGGAAAATGGGCTAACTTTTCGATTTTTTTTTCTCTCGTTGTTTTGGGAACCCTTTTCGATTTTTGAGTTTGAATTTGTTTTCAATGCGCAGGTTTGAAGAACGCTGATTTTGAAGCTTGCATGTGGTGCATTTTCAAACAAAAACAAGTTTTGTTTTCTTTCAGTAAATATTTAAATTTTTGGAGCTAAATTAAAAATGTTTTAATGTGTATAAACAACACAGAAAAAAGGAAATATTCGATGAAAATGTTTAAAGCATTTTGAAAAGATTCAAATTTATCAAGTCCAAAATAAAAATAGGTTTACACCGCTTTTACTTCAATCCTTGCTTATTATACTAACGTAGCCATAACAAAACGCATCTCTTTCCTTTACTATTGATTTCACATACACGACAACATAAAGTGAGAATTGTTATTAATGCTATGAGTCCGAGTATTGTATATATACAATAGGATTTACACCCACGTTTAGTCCGAAGGTTGTATATATAAAACGTATCAACAAATATTTTTAAAATTACTTTACTTACAAATAAAAAATTTTCTAATGCCAAGTAAGAGAGGAAAATAAAATAAAATAAATAGATATCGGCTTCATTTTTTAAATATAGTATGTGTTATAACATTCGAATTCAGAGTGGGACCTTGGTAGCCTAGTGGTCATGGTCGCGGACTTGCAGTAGGTATTATTTTTGTCGAGTTATAGGTTCGATCCTTGATGCCACTAAAGACTCGAATCCGGGCCTTATGCACGTTATCTGGGGCTTGTGCACGTCAAATCGGATCGAGGTCGAAAGTCTTTCCTTTGGTTGTGGCACGAAAGTTTGGAGGGGCAGGTGCTGGCATGTTGTCACTTGACGACGAGCCGCCCTCGTCACTTGATCGAGGTTCAAAATTACGAGGTCTGTCGCCAATATCCCTCGTGTTGCTTCTAAGTGTGACATTAATAAACAATCACATCATATCACCCAGATTTATAGTGTTAAAAGCAAATTTGTGGAACAAATCTAAATTCTACTAAAATCAAAACTTTACTTTAAAAAATGGCATGTTGTATATGATTGTTATTTTTGCGTTGATGTCTAATAATGTATTTCGTAATTTTTATTTACTGCAAAATTTAGTGAATTTTTGTGTGTGTGTGTGTATATCAAAACAGAGTATATTAAACGAGACTATACAATATTTATTACTTTTGGTAATGTATTTAAATTCTAACATTGAATTCTAAACATATTCAAGAATCTTATACGTCTTTTACGAATGAAGTTTCTAACCCAGTCGTAGTCACTAGAGCTTTTAATCTGTATATTACTTTTCTCTTTCTATTAACTAGATATGTAAGAGAACTCTTCCTCTGCATTCATTGAACACGAATAAGCAGTAGATTTTCTTATCCAGGCATTCTAATAATCTTAATACGATAATTAATTTTAAAAAAATGTGAAATATTTTAGCCTCCTCATACTAAATTTTGATCTTCATCATCCCTCAGTTGCTGCCATATTCAGTTTATCTGAAGCGTCTTGAGAGGATTGAGATGAAGCGAGAATCCCTAATCAGAACTTAATTAACAAACTTCCTGGAAATCATGTCTCAAACTGATGCGAAGCTTTCCAACGTTTCGAGGGTGTAATAAATCTTCCTTTGGAGTCATTCTTGATGCTGAGGTTATTGCTACTACGAGGAGTCTCGAAAGGGGAGTTATTTACTAAGATTTATATGCATTCCCTCTACGTATATATTTCGTCCTGCTTCGCCTCTGTATCAAACGGATTTCATTGTATTTTTTTCCCGAGTTTTGCAATGAGTTTCAGTTTTCTTTCCGTCATCAAGTTGTGAGTGTCTTAATTCGTAAATCTTTTATTGCAAAGAATGCATAAGGGAGGTAGTTTTGGTAGTAGTAGGAGGTGGGAGGTGAAATTGCGAATGCTTATTTAAGGTATTTATTAAGGAGGGGTGCATCTATTTTGTGTGCGGAAAATAATTTATAATTCGAAGGTAATATTTGCCACAATGCTAATTGGATTTTTCTGCTGTTTTCGTAAGCGTACTCGATGGGGGGGGGGAAGCAGAAATGGTTAAGTAAAAAGAAGAAGGCATTGAACGAAGTTGGGTTTGTTTATCTCATTTTAACATGTGCTAATGTTGTTTTTCTTCTGTTTTCTCGAAAAAGTAGAAGTATTCAAAAGGAGTATTAATTAACGTAAATTAAGCGTATTTTCGAGCTCTAGGATCTACTGAAGCAATTACTATCTAGAAAAGAAAATAGTTTCTCCAAATTCGTAATGCATTTTTATTTTCGCCAGGAAAGCATTCCGAAGCACAAAAACATTGCCAAAGTTAACTACAAAGGGATAAAAACTGACGATTCTGCCATAAAAATCGGATTATTAAATTAAATATCAAAATTAGAGCAAACGATAAATTAATAAAGTTGTGAGTAATATTCTGTTCGGATATTAAAATAAAAGCAGACGATAAAATATAAATTAAATATATATCTTAGCAATGTAAATATACCTAAAGCAAACTATATGTAATTATCATAATCATAATGTATTATAAATTCTATTTTTTTTATAAATGACTCCATTTATCCTTTATTTTACGCCCACGCGTTTTTGTTGACACTATTATCTCAAAACAACAACATGCTATCACGTGTTAATGAACAAAAGGCACTTTTAAAATTTGTCAGCACTGCCTATGATGAGGTTCAAGTAATCTTTTTAAATCACACAGATTAGCATTATTTTCTCAATGTTACAAACTGTACATGTTTCTGACACTTCTGTTTTGCATTCCTGTTTACTTAAATCCTATATTCTAACGATACTCGCCAGTCACATTTTCTTCTGACGCCACTGTTTACTTCAAAACAAGTTTGTTTACTTATAATTGTCCTAGAAGGCGCTAGCTGAAAGTATGCAGGAACTGGGGCACTGCGGAGGGGGAAAAAAAAAGAACTAGTACCTTAACAATTTTTATCAATTTCTAAATTAAAAATATGTTTCGTAAACAGAAGGAAATGTGAAATGATTTTGGTATTTAAGCTGATTTACATTGTGAAGAGCGTGAATATTTTAAATAGAAAATTTGAAATGTTTAGCCAAAAGATGAAAGAAAATTACTTTTAATTAACAGTTGGAGCACCGGAGAGATTCTAACTTTAGGCTTAAGTTGATTCTGGGCTTCATGCCAATGAGAATGATGATGAATCATAATTAGATAAGTTTTCCCGCTGATTTTATCTTTGAATGGAGATTTGTATGAATTAAATGTGTATAGTTAATTCATTTTAATCTAGGTTTAGATCTCTCTTTGCTACACTGGATGAAATGTTCTAAGACAAAGGCTTTTGAATTTTGTGAGTTCGCCAGGTTTTTTTTTATTATATATATATGCTTCGTTATAAAAGCACTAAAATATTTTTCATGTTGTATATTAATAATTTATTTTCCACCATTCAATGTGTTAATATCTTAAACTGGCTTGAACTTTTTTAAAAATGTTTTTGTGATGAGAGCATGATAGGTGTTTTTATGTTTTTCAGTTCTTCAAAACAACAGAAATGATAGTAATACGTCGTAGAAAATGCAGTGGATGAATAACATTTTCAATGAAACACTTCTGATGAAGCATAATTGCAGTGCTATTTCACTGCAATTTAAATTTCTGAATGCTTTTGCTCGAAAATAGCGTGCAACTTACGAACAGAATTGCGTTTTTCTCTCCCATTTAACGAGAGAGAATGACCATCCAAATTTAGCATTCCTCTCTCTTTTAATATTATTATTTCGTGTACACCTTCGCGCGTGAAGTGGTTTTCGTGCTAGACTTCCTCCTCATGAGAATTCAACAGCTACCTCCATCCCCTTAAACGGGAATTCCAAGATAATTGATATCAACAGGTCCTCCCCCCATATTCCAATTCCCCCGTTACGTCACGTACCAATTCTAATTCTCTCGCTTTGGTGATTCACTCAAAGCTTTATTCAACCCCCATCTTGCAAAAAGGGAAGTAAAAAAAATTTACCCTCCCCTCTACCAATTTCTAGTCCAGTTCCCTGAAGTATCCTCATATTGAGACCGTTTTGTTTCATTTTCCAACAAATAAATGGTAAGCTGCTATCTGGAGATAAATCCTGGACACGACAGGGGTTTTAAAGAAGCATGGAGGGGGGAAATATCTTTATACATTCATGAAATGGGAACGACGGAATGTAGGCACACGAGGTTCTTCCAGCACGAGAAGGAAAATCCTTCCATCCTTTGGGGATACAGTGATGGATGGTGTATGTCTAGTCTCATGATTCATACTCGGCATGTAGGTACACTTTTAAAATGCCTTTTCTAATAAAGACTTTCCAAAACGAAATGATGCTATGGATCATGTCCCGCTCTTGCTGTATCTATGGTCTCCCTGTATGGATATATATACACTTTTGATGTTCTTCGTTAATTTAGTTCCGGAATCGAGGGGGTCGGTCGATCTTTCTCAAAAGGAGCACATGCAAGAATGCTTATCGATTGTGCGAGAGAGAGAGAACAATGCGACTGAATTTATTCTGAATCGATTCTTTGTTTAATCTGTCGATAACACGTTTTGAAAGGAGAGTCAATGGTGGATTCCGTTTTGATTAATGGATTTTCATTTCGGAGAAACTATTGATGTGCATAATGTCCCGTGAACCCAGAGTATGAACTCGATTTTTTTTTTTTTTTAAAAAAATTCCTTTTTGGGACGGTTGCTTATGATATTTTAGTGCAACGAAAGGAGAGAGAAAAAAGGAAATAATTTTCTTTATGGCGTTGGTATCTAGTTTTCGGTGTGCAGAGGTTTCCGGTTGAATTGGGAAATCAGTCTTTTGAAAAAGGGACATGCGGGTGCTTGTAAAAATTGTTCGGAGTGTCTTCTGTATCATTGATTCCGATTTCATAACGACCGGTGTGCTCAGAGTTTTAAGTGTGTATTTTTAAGGGGCTGTTTCTATGAATGTTACAATGGCATGTTAGAGGGGGGGTTTATAAGTATGATATTTATATCAGAAACATTTATGGGATCGAATAATTGTGAAAAAAATTGTATGTTAGAGATTTTAGAAGTCCTCCATCCAAATGTGTATACCATGCCTTGTTTGTATAATACGTTTAATAAGAATTTTCTTTCGAAAATTGGATAAAAATATTAAATTGTAAAAGATGATTTTTTATTTTATTTTGTCAACTCCTTGTGTAGAGCTTAAAGTTGAAGAATTCAGCTAGGAATTCTTGTTATATACAGTCTAGTTTTTGATGTTAGCGTCTAGACTACTTCTTAGACAGTTGAGTTTATACCATCATACATTTTCTTAGTATGTTTAAAGTCTATCTTAAGTGGAAATATTCAACGATGGGTAGTTTCAAAACATAATAGAGCTACAAATTGTACTCTTTCAGAGTCTATAGAAAAATATTGTAGATGCTGTAAGGGAGAATTCATGAACCTTAATTTGCTTCTGAAATAGCAACTGAAGTGGATTGTGCAACGTTATTGCTTCGTCAATTCAACGAAACTGGGCTATCAGTTGACTCTAATATCTATGACGAGTTAATAAACTCTAATTTACTTTGAATGAGATAATCAGTCAATTCTTTTAAAATAAAAATAAAAGTGGATCGAAGCCTTTCATTTAAAAGAAAGATATTGATAACTTGTGCGAAAATCGGTTTTTTAATGAATCAAAATATTTACATTCAACATCAAATGAAATCTAAAATAAGGTAACTGATATTAATTTCATAGTCTTTTGTAAAGAAATTCGGGACTCTTAATAAACAAAATAAAGTATAACTTAGAAATGTTTGACGTAAAAAGATATTCTAGATCTTGGATTGTTTATAGTTATGCTAACTATAAACAATACGCGTAATATTTTTATTTGTTTAAGGACAAGCTGGAGCTTATTATGAAGTAATAAATTATCTAAGACGACACAGTATTGATTGTAATATATATAAAGATACTCCAGGTACTGATTAATAGTTCGCCAGTGATAATTTTTATTGGAGCAAATGAAAATATTTTCGTGCTTAATTGATTTTTCGATAAAAAATAATAGAAAAATGTAATGAAGTGGCATTGCGACTGTTTTTGTTTCAAGTGGAAGCTGATTGTATCTGTTTTTAGAAACATTGTTAAAAGTTCCCCTACATCCCCGTCATATACGCCGTATATATGTAAATGCTATATATGTATTTTTCCTAAAAATTAAAATTATCTCTTTATGCTCATCGATTATATTTGCGTTCCTTATTAATTTGAATTCTTGTGAAGGATATCGTTATTAATAAATATTTGTGAAGCGTTGAATTTAATTAGGCCTTACAAAAATGCAAGTTTGGTTATGAGATATCACCTTAAATGCTGTTTTCATACCTTTTAAAATTCAGTTACCTCTTTCAATCAATCAACATATTTGTGACGCTGGACTATTCGCTATTATCTCTTCACTAACCTCGGAGGCTTTATATCAATTTGAATTGCAAAAAATTATTATTTCTTTCCAAACAAATTGAAACATGATTAGGTAAATTAGATGAAGATAGAAGTGACATGATTTGGAAATAATGATGTATAAATGAAGTAGATTTAATGGAAATTAAAAGAAGTTAGAGAATGACGACTTGCTGGCAGAGAATTGTTTTATGGATTGAAACTTTTCTGTTAGTTTCATGGACTGAAGCGGATTTTATATTCGAAGTATTAGAATATGAATCAGTTGTTTGCGAATTGATTGAATCCCTCAAGTGAAGTGCTAAGCTAAGAATTTATTAATCGATCCTGTGTTAGAATCGATAAGTTAATTTGGTACGAGAGAGAGCGACTTTATTTACTTATCTTTGATTAATAATACAGTGTTTTGGGATTTCTTCTTACGTGTCTGCAATTGGAGTTAGTTTTTATTGTTTGATATCTTATTCTAAGATATGGCGCGAGAACAGGGTAATGAAAAGCAGTCTTTACATACTTTTATTTAGAACATTCAAGAATATGGCTACATATTGACTAAGAATTGATTATTCGTAGGACTTTCATAAGTTCAACACCAACAATTTATTGTGCACATCTGGTGCGATGTTATGCATATTATGTATGAAATCCGCGAGAGAAAATATAAATAGAAAACACACACACCACAGCGCAGATACACAGGAATTTGACTTTGTATTCAAATTACAAATATCTCATTTTATTCCTTCAACCCACGAATAAATATTCACACTGCAATCAAACTCCTGACACTAGATCGCCATCGTTGAGCTCATGGTATTCCAATACTCCAAGCTGAAGGCTCACGAATTATTCAGTTACATTCTCGTTTTTATTTTTATCATGACCATTACCATTACTTTTTTCTTCCCGACTAGTCTCTGATGGGATTCCTTGTCTGATGGCTCGGTCAGTTCTTCTCCGCCCAGTCATCGTATTTTCTTGTCACGGTGAAGAACATAGTGGGGGTGGGCGGTCATCCTTTAAGATGACCCGGCAATAACGTGACTGGAAAACGAAGTGACTTACAGGTCTCACCTTCATCACTCAATCTCACTGTTAACGTTCGTTTACCGTTGAACAGCAAGTTTCATCTAGAGTTTTGTCCTACGTGCATTTAAGTCTGTCCATGAGTTGGCGATGTGTTGCGAATTGTCTGATGAGCTTAGCGGCGGGGTAATCGTGCTATCGAAATTGTTTTGATCATCAGCTTTTTGCCAGTAGCCGAGGCTGACTGCAATTTAAATGGGTATTCTTTGAGAATAAATTTCGGAAACTTTACGTGGATATGTTTTACTGATTACTTTGTCCAATTGCTTTGTGGGTTAAGTATGGTTAATCGTACGTAACGGAATCGTGCGTGTGTTGAAATGGTCTTTATCAGCAAATTTATTTTATCGATAACGAATATTGTATGCAGTGTTAATGATTATTGCTTAAGAACTCATAGACTGTAATTATTCTTATAAAAAGAATTGAGACTTAAAACATCTAAGTTGTTTGATTTTCTTATCATTGAAATTGTTTTGCTGAACTGTTTTTCTTCTTCTCTTATTTACAAATTGCTATCGAAATTGTTTTGATTATCAGCTTTTTGCTAGTAGCTGATGCTAACCATAATTTAAATGCCTGTTCTTTAAGAATAAATTTCTGAAACTGTACTAGGAAATATTTTTCTTGATTGCTATATTCAATTGCTTTCTGGGTATTCTGATAAGTGTGGCAGAGTGGTTAATTGCTCACATCTATTGAAATGGTCTTAATCAGCAACTTTATTCTATCGGTAACGAATACTGTATGCAGTGTAAATGATTATTACCCAAAAAATAATAGCAAATATTAATAACAAAAAAATATATCGAGATTTTAGAGCGCTAAGCTGTTTGATTATCTTAGCATTGAAATTGTTTTGCTGAACTGTTCCATTTTTTTTAGTTGGAAATGATGATTGCCTTTTCGTGGAAATCTCCTAAGAGACAAAGCTAGAAATACATAATCAAGTATTGTTCTGTTAGTTATTTTGGTTTATTTTTCATTCCATTTTTATTTGACCAGTTGCACTGTAAAAAACGTGTTGTTCAACTCTGTTGAACTATTATTGCTTTGCAGTATATGATTAGATTTCTCCGTTTCCCCTTTTGAATATTTGTTTTAAGAATGATTATGGATATTGACGTATGAATTGTTATGAATTTTTCTTGAGATAACCATTCTGATAAGTGGCAGAAATATTGCGCAAAATACCTTACATTTTATAAACAATTTCGCTTTTCGTAATTGCCTCTAGATTCTGTATCTCACATTCAATGAAAAGGATTTTGTTAATTCATCATGCTGAATTCGTGAATATAATGATAATTTTACGGTTTTCAGCTATCCCTTTCTAATATTAACTATTATTTTTGTTACTTAGCAAAGAAATGAAATGAATCAAAATTATTTTATTCGTAGGATTAAATTATGTATTTGCTTTTTTGTTGTTTTGGTTTCGAGAGTATTATATTCATTTTTGTGATTGCTCAATGTGTGTTTTTGGATCTTTGAAACATAATTTATGAGTACGTTTTGGAAATTTTAAAAAATATACAAGGAAGAAAGAAGTATTTTTTTCTTCTCATTCTGTCGGATGTATTTTATGTGATTCAAATCAATTAAATTGTAAAGATTTAAGAAGGATAACTAATACTCATATAGATTCGAGATTGCTTGTACACATTTAAAATGGCTGATAGATGGAGACTTTAAGCTTTACGTGTTGTGCAGTGTATGATAATATTATTTGTACAACAATATTGTTTGATTGGTTAGTTATTAATGATTTCGCATACATGCATTGTGAATACAATCTGACCAAAAATTTCAAACTGTGTATAGTGTAATAAACTTTAAGGTTCCCGTCCTCTGGCCATTTTGATTTCGTGAGCGTAGCGTTAATCCTAAGGGATTTCTACTATCGTCCTTAAATCTTTACTATTTTATTTATTTGAATGTGAAAAAATGCATCCGAAAGAGCAAAATAAATAAATAAAAAAGAAAAAAAGTTTTCTGTGGAATTAAATTTTTTGTCCGATTTCTTAAAATATTTTTAAAATATTTTCTTATAATATTTTACTCGTGGGTTTCCCGGTCCTTTAAGAAATGTTCTAAAATACATTCAATAATCGGAGGGAAAATGTGATTCCGCAGAAACTTTCATTATTTTTTTTCTACGGATGTACATTTTTACATTCAATTAGATAAAGTAGTAAAGATTTGAGGATGGTAGCAGAAATTCCATAGGATTAACATTACGTCCACCAAATCCAAATGGCCTGTAGGTGGGAGCCTTAAAATTCAATATGAATATTTTTCAGTGGCTTTATATTTTCAGTGGCTATTTTAAAACATGAACATACAACTCTTCTTTAATTAATGAATTAATTGATTTTTTTTAACATTTAGAGATAGTAACCAAACTTAGAGCTTGATTTGGCTATGTATTATGGTTTTAAAAAATATATTTTTCCGGGTTTTGAAAAAACTATTTTGTGCTTAATGTGTTTTTATGGTGTAGAACTGTATTATTGTTTCCTTTTAAAGTATGTGCGTCTCAAATAAAATGTATTTCACATGTAATTAATTAAATCGGGATTTGATCTTCACTGATAATTAAGATGAATTCTCACATTGGTTTTAAATAATGTGTATCATAATGTGGAGATCACCCCTTTGACGTCGATATTCCTGTGCTTGAACCCCACTGCTATTTCTCAGTATAGAATCAGGATGTACTGTATCAGCAGATAAAAGAACGGAAAGAAAATTTAACGCATTGCCAGTCACAGATGCAGCTAAGGGCTTGAAACATATGATCACAGAAATTGAGAGATCGCTTTCCTTATTCTTTTATTATTATATATATTTTTTTTATTTCTTCCATTATTTTTTGTTGTTTTTTCCCCTTTTATTTAAAAATTTGTTCTCGTGTTATAACTTTCCATCAAACTTTTTACCTTTTTTTTTTTCTCATCGTTTTGCTGGAAGTAAAATTATAAAGCAGTTTCAGTCTTTAGAATAAACTGTCGATCCGAAAGAAAATAATTCAACAGAGAAAGGGAATTAAAAAACAACAACCTTTCGGAATGAAATATGTACTACCCATTAACGTCGAAAATAAATTGAAAATGCGAATTCGAAATTTTCCTTTGCCTGTTGTTTTATGATTTTGTTTTTAGTTTGTTCTGTACTGGGAGAAAATGGCGCACGAAAATTGTTTGCATCCCTGGTGATAGGACGAGAAGTGTTTTAATATTCCTTCGGATTTATGTTTTCGATTGGAAACAGAAAAGGCAAGTGATTTTTATATCAGCAAATGGCATTTTTTTGTTTCGAGGGAGGAGTAGAAATTTCATTTTGAAATTGAAAATAATTATTTTAAGTGCGTTTCAAAACAACAATGCAACTCGAAATGGAAGTTTCAAATTTCATATATGTATGAAATATTTGTGTAAAATAATTCCGCATATACATTTCTTGGTTTGGACTGGAAAATAATTTTATGTATTCCTTTTTTCTAATAGTTGAGGATTGTTTTTCCCATTAATAAAACCTAGCTTGGATCTTGAATAATTTAGATGGAATAGTTTTTCTTCACCAATGTGCACATTAATGCTTGTTGGTTTTTATTAGACAAAACTGAATAAAAATATATCTTTCTGCAGTTTTAAATTTATTCTAAATTATAAGTTTTCCCCAATTAAACGAATTATACAGTTTAAAACAAAATAATTCATGTTTTGAATTTCACCATAAAATGCACATTTTCCTTTCATAAACTTCCAGGAAGTAATAAACTAGGTTTCTTCTTATTTAATTCGTCATTTTAAAAGTAAAATATTTTATTTTGTATTTTGAATTTTTATCAGGTAATTTAATGATAAAAATTGATTGTTCTGAATATACGTAATAAGTGTCTGTATAGTTATAATATAAGTAATGAAAATGAACGTAATAAATTCAGATATATGTGTGAAATGTTGAGATATTTTGAAAGTAAACATCATTTTAATTCTGTATAAGCTTTCTTATCATAAGATAGCATTATGAAATAGAAAGCTTCTGATATATGCCAGTGTTTTTTAATCAATGAATCCTCATAAATACCTGGTTTTCTTTAAGATACAGTAATTGAAGTCTACTAAACAAAAATAAATAAATAAGAAAGTTAAAAAAAAAAGCCTGTTAATTATTCCATTTGAATATCAAAAATTCGTTTTTTCTGGATGCACTCGGAAAGCGCAATCGAAACTAATGAACATTCGACAAAAATCGGGCATACACTCAAATGAAAATAATAAAAAACAACTTTTAACTCATCCTTTCGAATTTATTTAATCACCAATTGGCGAATCCAACAACCTTCCGAATTCGCAACAAACTAGAAGTAAGCAAATTAAGGAGAAAAAAAAGAAGAATCTTGGAAAGAAGCTAACATGCTGGAATATCTTGCTGGAATTTAAAAAAAAAAAAAAAAAAATCACCATCCAGCAAACTAGGCTTAATCAGACTTTCTGATAGAAGATCTCATAGATAGGACCGGAAAGCTCTTTCTGAATTATTCATCACTGCAAAGAATATGTCGACTTAAGAAAAGAACAAAACATTAAAAAAAAAATAAAAAATAAAAATTCTTCCACACACACACACACTCACATAGTAGAGAAGAAACATAGTGAAAAATTGTTGTTGCTCTGGGGAGACAGAAGTGAAAGCGCAAATTACTCGGCGGGTTAATTAATAGATAGCCCCAATCCTTCTTTTCAAAAAGTAAGAGATCGTTTCTTTTGAGTTTTATTTAAAATTTATGAAGGAAAGATACTTTTAAATTGCCTGCATCTTCGGAGAGTGATCACTGTATTTAAATGCAGGGTCTGCTCTTGCCTTATTTGAGTTGCTTTGCATGTGAGAATTCATTAATTTTTTTTTTTAAAGAGACCTTAGAATCACTAGATTACCAATGACTGAGAAGTAATCTTTGAAATGCGTACTGTGGGTTTGCAGTGATATCTCTCTTTTAAACGCGTGATTAACTCTTGTTGGAGAAATACCATTGGAGGGAGTAATCGTATCTTTATTTAGCGAATTCTGGTTGTTTACAGTAATTAGAGGACTAATCAGTGATAAGTTGGAATCTATTTCTTCGAAAATGTGTTCTTTCTCTTTTGGAATCACGGCTATCATTCGTAAGCAACATTAACTTTATCGGTCATTTGCAGTTCGCTGTTACTTTATCAGGTTTGAAAGCAATTTTGCGCCGATTTTCATTTATTTAACTATTATCATTGATAATGGTTAGTTAATCTTTCACATTAAGTTTCTAAAGCACTATGGGAATACGAACAGTTCTCTCTAATTGTACGAAATAAAATTGTTTGAATGTTAGAATATATCTGACTATATTGTAATTGGACATTTCTGCCTGATAAATATCAAATAAAAGTTCTCAATTAACATTTTTTTTTTTAAATTTTGAATTAATAGATTAAGTTAAATTGGATCATGAATGTAATAATGAATATTCGAATTTTTTTAGTATGAATATGGGTAGATGGGAATTTTCTTGTGACTAGTGATAAATTATTAAGAATTCTTATTAATTATACTTTCGCCTAGTTTCTGTTTTAAAGTTTTTTTTATATATATATTTGATTGTCATACAAAACTAAGAAAAATATTATAAACATACGTATAATTTTAAGTGCAGTATATAGCGTATATTTTTCAAGCTTGGTGAGCGTTGAAGATTTTTTTTTTAATGATTTGATGAGTAATAATGATTCATGATGGGAATTTTCGGTGTATGTTAATTAGAAAACGTATTGTATTTTGCACTTTATAGATATAATTATTTAAGTTAATATTAGTGTAATAATCATATTTTGATGTGTTGATAAAAATGCATTTCTCTAGCATAGCATCAATCTCAAAAATAAAATAGTTAAAAAGTAGGATAGCCTAAAGTTAAACAAAACGAATCCAATCTCGAAAAATTTTGATAGATATAGAAAAAATTTCCATTATTAATGTAATCAGATTTAAACAAGGGGGCAACAAGATATGGACCATTTAATTCTTTACAATACTTTATATGATCATGCTTTCGCGTAACATTTAAAAAGAAATTAAGGCAAATATCGACTGTTACACATTCTAAACTCATGGAATCCAGTGCAGTCTATGTTATTTTGTTGTATTGGTGAATGTTCTTTTATAACTATGATAGTTAATTTTTTATCTGTTGTTTTTTTTTCGTGTTGTTACTTTAATTTAGTTAGTATTTTTGTTTGCTTGAATTTGATTGTATAAGTGTGATGTTGATACTTCCGAGGTTTATGGGATTTTGTATGCTAAATAAATAAAGAAGCTAAAAATAGAAGTTCGTCTGATTATCACAGATGTATTTATCATGAGGTGTGGAAACGTTCATAAATATGGAATTTCTTAAGTCAAAAACTGTTTAGTGTTAAAGTATAAGATAAAAAAAAAAAAAAAAAAAAAAAAAAAAAATGGAATAGAACGTTCGAGTATTTAGGAAAAATTTGATTGATTCCAACAAAAATGAGTGATACAACAATAAGGCTCTGTTCGATAGTGAATTTATAACTTAATATCAATATGGCTGTCTATTTTATCATTACAAGTATTCCGAATTCGTGTACTATTTCTTAATATATTTAGAGAAAAACAACATTGATCATCATATGAATCTTACTTATGGACAATATTTTATCGAATTAAATATCTTTGTTTATAAAGTATTTAGTGTTACAGGTATTCTTGCCGTTATTTTTGAACTTGATAATGTAAAAATAGTAAAATATATTATATTGAACCATTTTTTTTGCTTTGTTGAGTTAATAACGGTTTTTTTCTCAGTTGAGTCTTTAGTATCATTTCTTTTAAGTACAGAGCTTAATGTTCGTTATTTTATTTATTCTATCTAAACTAAAATAATTTGTTAAAAAGAAAGGGATTTATATACATATATATTGGTATTTGATAAAGCATTGCTTTCGGGATTCGAACTTCGCCCCCTCGGCTACTACTACCACAGGTCATGCACCTCACGTAAGAGCCCTCAAGATGTCAGGTACTCTAGAGAAATTCAATATTTTGGAGCACATAGCCAAGTCCTCGGGACCCAATATGAGTGTATCGTCACCACCAACCTCCTAAAGCTATCCTTCGGTCCTGCTAGAGTGCATTTCTCTCCGTCTCCAGAGCCAAATCTAGTTTCTTTGGGTGATGTATTCAATTGCACTTTTCTTTGACCGCTTCGACGTATTGCTTTGGATGCGGTTTCGCAAATTTCTGTGCATTCCGGGCTCATGAAATATTCAGTGGCAAGTGCAAATTCAATCACCGATGCTAGTATGAAACTTAGTTGCGGGAACAAAATATTCATATCTACTTTTTTTTATGTCCCTTGTTGGCTGAGGCGCTGTGACTATCAACTCTGCCTACCGGAAAATATTACCTTCAAGCAGGTCATATAGTTTCCATAGTTAAATTCGGAAGAGTGTTGATTTTTTTTTTCTGCTTCTTTTTGATGGAAGCGGGAGGTAGAGGGAAGCTGAGGAGTGAATAAAATTGGTTTTGTTTACTTTTTTTTTAAAAATTCAATCTCGGTGGCTAGTGGTACAAAATTATTTTCATCTTACGGCTTGATTTTTACAAAGGTTTCTTGCCCTTACGTACGAGCATTGAAATATATTTGTTTCTTGGAATTTCCTGCGATTTTCATCCACTTTTTTATGACCAAACTCATATTTGGGGCAGAAAGTGCTTCCATTTAGATTTCTTACCGATTACTTTACATTTATTTAATCAGTGTTTGATTTTTACTCCGATTGAAAGTGATAGAAACTATAACACGAGGTTTTTTTTTTTAAAAAAAATTTAGTCTCGATGAATGTTTAGAATTGATATTTTAATACAGGAGTTTTGAAGCGATTTTATGTAATGAAATATAAATATAAACTGAACAAACTGTTTACTATTTTCATCAATGTTAGTAATTCTTGATTTTGGAAGTAAACTATCTTGTTTTCTGTTACAATTTAAAGGGTTTTCAGAAATATTTTCTCGTTGAACATCTATCCAATTATCTCTTGAATTGAATGATATACTCTTTGTTAATTAATTAATTAATTATTATTTTGTTGAAATTTGTAGAATTATTCTTTTCCCGGGGGTGAAATGTAGGGTATGTTTAAATTTTTTTGTTTACTTTATTATTTTTAGTTTAAATATCCTGCATTAACATATTTAAAATATTATTGTTCTGCATAAAAGTTTTAAAACACGTTCTGAAAATACTATTATTTATTACATTTAAATTTTTCAAAGTGTATTCCGAAAAAATGTAAGGAGGGAAAAAAAAAGAAACTGATTTGTATCTTCTCCCAAAATATATTTTTTACATTTTCAATGTGATATTTTCTTTATTTCAGATTGTTTGAAAAATGTGCTTTGAAAACTCGAATATTATATAATATATGTTTTTTTAATAAAACCAAATTAATCTATTTTGTATATGTTTTTCATTAATATTGAGGTGTCTGGTTTATATTTTGCTAAGTATGGGAATATTTTACGTGTATTTGCTTAGCTATTTAAAGAATGAAATTCTCCACTTTAGATAACAAAGAATTTGAAATTAAAATAACTTCCTCAGTTCTTATCCTTTTGAAAATTCAGTCGGAAATATATAATTAAATAAGATCTAGACAGTGAGTAAAAAATTCGTACGTAAGTAAATTTCAATATCAAATGACTGGTTTCTGCTGACCTAGTATATAACATGTTCTTAATATATATATTTTTTATATTATAACTACTATCCGAAGCCCAGGGAAAAGGGACAAAAAAAAAAATCTCATTGTTTTTGCACGAGCTTTGAAGAAGATGCATATGCAATTTTTTTAAAGCTGGAAAAACATTGTCGGTGACTTTAAAATGCAATTTTTTTTTCCTGTAAAAGAAAACTTTGCTTTTTTCCCCCTTTTCTCGACTGTTTTTTTAAAGAAAGATATAAAAAAAATCAGCATTCTACGCAAAATTTTTGGAATAGCTAACTGTAAACACGGTGCGACGGGTTTCTATGTAGATGAAGTACTGGCCCTAAGGTATGAAAAACAGCTGAATCAGTAACTTGAAGGTAAAAAATCAATCTTGAGTTAGAACAAGGAAAAAGGGAGAAAAAAGTCAGGATATAGCGGGGCTTGCGGTCCATTTCTTTATTTTTTTTTAAATGTCTCAACTGTTTAGGGTTACTTTTAGGTAGATCCGAAATATCGCCAAATCATTATTTTGGGTAAGATATGTGAATTCGTACTCCATTTTTAGATAAAGTGCAGAAATAATCTTTGTTCTAAATATTTGTTAAGTAATAAACAGTTTGAGCAACGTATGAGATAATATAGTTGTACATTATATTTCGAATACATGGTCTTTCCTGTTGTTTTACTTAAAAAACACTCCATATGTCAAAAACTTGGTTTTCTATTTTATCTTTTTGGAAATCGCGGCCTTGGTAGCCTTGGGGTTATTGTCCCGAAATCGCATCTGGCGTTGTTTCCGTCGAGTCGTGGGTTCAAGTCCTGATACTACTAACGATAAGCCTTCTGCGAGACCAATGCACGTTAAATCTGTCGCGGCTTCAAATCCACCTTATTAGTAGGGTGCGAAAGTTTGGAGAGGGAGGTGCCAGCTCTGGTGTCGTCCTCGTCATTTGACTGAGGTAGATAACTGCGAGGTCCGTCGCAAATAGTCTTCTTGTTGCTTAGTACGGTTTTAATAAACAATCACAATCCACTAAAAATCTGTCGTGGCGTAGGGTTAGTGTCTGTTAAATCTGTCAATGTTCCGGATCGTCACGGTGTGGTGTGGAAGTTTGGAAAGTGGGGTGCCTACTCAAATATTTTAGATTCAAAATTATGAGGTTCATCGCCAGTAGCTCTCGTGTAAGACGTGAATATTCAGTTATCAATCTTTAAGGTAATCAATAAATCTATTCCTAAATTTACAAGTTTAGAAGGAAGAAATATTAATAAAAATAGAAATTCGTTTATGTAGTAATTATTATCTAATTTTCTTAGTAAAATTTTATATTTTTGCATATTTTCATTAAAATTAGGGAAATAAAAAAAGGTTATAATTGATTTGCGCTTTGGTTTTCGATTTGTTGTTATCAGTCGCTGCTGCTTCTTTTTTAAACCGTTGTTCGAGGAAGATAAAAAAAATAATCTCTCTTACTATGATGGGATCCATAATTTTCTTAACACCTTTCCAAAATGATTAATGACATTGGCGGCTCTAAAAACAACGACTTGATTTAGGTGTCACTTGTTAACGAACACTTTTAATTTTCCCCGATGCTGTAAGATATTTTTACTTCATATCAATTATCTCCTTTTTGTTATTGATTTTTGCATTAAAAATACCGAGTAAACAATTACAAATGCGAACGTAAGTAAAAAAATATATGAACCTTTGGTTATATTTTTGTTGTTTGAGTTAAGTAGCCTGACTATATCGAAAATGCTATTAGTTTGTATCTGAAGAATAAGTTCAAATCTATATATAGAGTTTTTTACTTTCTGTTCTGGGGAAAACGAAGTATAAAAAGTTCTGAAGGGAAAAAAAATTCGTTAGTTGATCGATATTCGATACTACTGATTGAATTTTTTCTAAGTTAGAAAGTATGAAAGAGCTTAATATAACGGTTTTTAGTTTAGTTCAGTTTGTATTAACGTTGCACTTGAAGCAAAACGAGGGCTATTGGCGACGGACCTCGTAATTTTGAACCTCGGTCGAGTGACGAGGACGACACCTGAGCTGGCAATCCTCCTCTTCTAACTTCCACACCACTCCAACGGAATGACTTTGGACCCCGACAGATTTAACTTGCATCAGCCCCGGCTACACGGCGTGTCTTTAGCGGCCAAGGATCGAACCCTTGACTGAACGAAAACCGCCGGCCACGAATCCGAAACCATGACTGTGCCACTAATATAACGGTTAATATACGAGGGTGGTTCAAATAGTACCAGTGTTAGGGAGTGAGAAATGGTGTATTAGGAATGGAAAGTTGGAATGGACTAATCCTCTCTTGTTCATTGATCCGTTTTTCTTCGTCTATGAAGTACATAAGTATGACGCCCTTCGTATTCTAAAAAATCGTCACCATAAATTATTCGGCCTATGAGACCATTTTTTGCCTTCTTTGGAAATAACCCATTTGTTTTTATTGTTGCTTAATTTCTGGTGTACAATGATAATCATTAGTCACAACTGGATGCCAAATGTCGATGAAAGTTCTCCCGACACCAATCAAATTTTTATTTGGCGAATTTTAAAAAGAATTACTTCAAAGTATTGTAGCATAGCATTTCGAATGCTTGAAGATGGTTCAAAGAATATCTGTGTTAGGAATAGAATATTAGGAATTGGATTTCGGAATGGAGTAATTTTCCATTGATCTAGACTGTATACGATTTTTCCTTTCTCTAAGTTGTCCATGAATATAAAGCCCTTCACATTTTCTTGCCGATGAGACTATTTTTACCTTCTTTGGAACAGTTTCTCCAGAAGCAACCCTTTGTTTTTATTGCTGTTTGGTTTCCGGTGTGTAATGATGGAACCATGCTTCATCGTTGGTGACAACTGGACGTGAAACCAATCAAATTTTGATTTGGCGACGAATGATTATCGAATCGATACTTCCCAATAAATCAGTGTCAAATTTATTTTGGTGCCGTTTTACAGATGGCAGCACACTATTATGGATTAGCAACGCCATCTGTCGTCAAAAATAAAAATAGTTTGAGCCAACCTCGTATTATGATTCTTAGTTAGTATGTAAAATTGAATTAATTATTTTTCTTTTTCATCTTTTGATTTGTTAGGATTATTGTAATGAATTTTGCTTCGTATTACAGGAGAAATGGATATTTTCATTAATATATCTATTTATTTGTTGCCTTATTCCTTTTAGATATATTTTGTGCAACTGCCAGATAATTGTTTGGTTTTGATGTATAAATACCATTGTCAACATTATTGTTTGACTTTTAATTCGAGTTATTATTCAGTTGCAGCATTGGTAATTTAGTGATAAGAGTATCCATTTTCGTTTGCTTGACACATAAAAAAAAATCGTTACTTGGAAATTTTTGATAGGATATGGCAGAGTATCAATTAATTTTCTTCCATTAAATCCTCGATTTTACTCATTTAATAAAAGGTTTTAGATCTAACATTTTAGAGATTTCTTAATTTAAAAAAACTGAATGCTAAATAAAGACGATGCAAATAATTATTTTTTTTTTTTGAAAAACTTTGTTGATTAATTAATTTAGATTTAAAAAAATTTTTTTAAAGGGATTTTTATATATATATATATTTAGAAGCAATAGATTTTGAAAAAAAAATTCTGTTAAATCTCCACACAATTCAATTAATTTCTACTTTTAAGAAATTTAAATATTTAATACTTATCCAAGAGAAACAAAATTAATTCTAATTAAAAACTAAGTAAGCAATTTTAGGGTTCAAATTTTGTTTTTGTAGTAACTATAATTGTATTGTAGGGAATGGACGAGGCATGAAAATGACTGAGAAAACAGCATCTTTGTATAAAAGTTCAAGAAATTTCATTGAAAGATTTCTGAATTTACTTAATTATTTTAATGAAATATTAATTCAGTAACACACACATATATTCTTACAAATTTTGAACATTTTTAAAAAAAGATGCTTGTCTGTTTTGAATTTGTAGTCAACTTTCTATTCACAACCTTTTTCCGAGACAGAATATTTTATTTCTGTCTGCAAATCAGCTAGTTAAAGAACACTTTATGTATTTCGGATTGATACTCGAGCCAAGGTCACTAGTAAAAAAAGTGTGTAATGTGCTTTACTTCTTAAAGCTTTCAACTTTAAAAGCCTTCCCTTCTTATCTGCTATCATTATTAGCTGGCTATCAAAGCGTGAAGCTAGTGACAGAACTGTTTTTATGCGCCGTGTCGCGATAGTGGACAATTTTCTGGTCTGTCAAAGAAAATTTCGCCAAAGTCGGCGCCGAAAGGGCAAGCAGTCTCCAATCATAGTAAACAAAAGTCAAGATTTCTCGGTTTTCTTATTTACGCCAGTATATTTACTACAATCGATCGCAAAGAAGGATGAGAAAATCGAAAGCACCAAGAGAATTGAAACGTGTGACATTTTCTGACAGGCTTTTTATTCCCACTAGCAGGAAAACAACAACGACCAAAAAGAACGAAGAAAACGAATAAAAGTCACTATTTTTCCGTCTCTTTCTGATTTTTTTGTTATTATTTTTTACCTCCTCTTTACCGCTTTCCTTACTGAGAGAAACTTCAAAATATATACCGTTTGTTTCGAATGTTCTGAAACATAACTGTGAGATGAGGGGAAAAAAAGTGCTTTTCACGAGAAAGTGTCAAAAATCAAACGGAACTACCGTCCTTACTTTCCATCTTTTCGATCTTTAAAAGTTTTTTTCTTCCTCTTTTTTTTTTCTTTCGCTTTTCCTACCTTTCTAGATTTAAAAGTTTACGTCACGCTATAAAATTCAGTTGTCTCGGAATTCTAAATTTGCCGCTGTATAGAATAGCATGTAACAGTTTTTTTTTTTTTAAATCCAACTTTTAAGTTTCCCTTTTTTTTAAAGTGTAGTTTATGCTCTATAGTTGTTGTTCTTTTTTAGCTGGCAACTATGATCTTCAAAATTTTATAACATCTATATTCTTTGGGACGAAATTTTAAACCGGTTGTATTTTCATAGAATGGTTTTATCCAAAGCAGCGTTTTTATGTCAAGATTACTAAATGTTTTATTTCATTCTTACTAAATATTATTTCAATCGTCATCTGCCATGCATGTCATTAAAAACTTTTAATTCACGATTTTGGTGCAAAATAATTTTATCAATTTTTGCATATTTATGTTGCTTTACTAGATATATATATTTAATTTAATTTTCTGTTTTTTTGATATTTTACCTTAAAAAATGTTTTATTTTTATTTACTGGTGAGTTTTTTAAAATTGTAGTTCACGTATATTCTCTTAAGTATGTCAAACCATTTAAAAAAAATTAGAAAAATTGTAATTTTTTTTCCAAAATTATTTAAATTTCAGATTTTTTTCCCCTTCACAATTTGTAATAAATTATTAGAAAAATATGTTAAGGGGAAATTTTAGGTAATTATTTTAGATTTAAAACGAATAAATTGTATATCTAAAATTGTATGGTAAAGGGTGTTTAGAAAAACAAATATTACAGGATTTATAATTTTTTTTTTTTAATTATTCATTTAAAAGGATCTTCATCTTTTTTGACTAAGCATTTTAATTGTAACTTTTAATATGCTCTTGCGTGCTTGTGAAAGAAGGAGTAAACCTTATTTACTAAATTTTGAAACAAATGATATCTTTTTATACGAAATAATGTTCTCTGTGAAGTAAATAACCTGTTATCTCTGCTACAAAGTGAATGATGGGCAACCTCATTTATAATATTTTCAATTAAGCGCTAAAAACATTTTTCACCGGGACTACAAAACAAGTAGTCACCACCCAGCTAACATCTTCGCAAACTGACTAATCTTAATTTTATTCTAAAACATCCTGTTCACTCAAAGGATTGAGGAAGTTGTGTGGCATGAAAAATGAAATGTACATTTTCCATTACATAAATATGGCATTCCTCTTGAGAAAGACATCAGCATAAAATATTAATTGATTTACATGTATTTCCATTAATCACTCGCGTACTGTACACCTAACTCACAAAATTTCAAACTTCAAAACGTCTCTATCATCTAAAAAGAGTGAGCGAGCAAGCAATTTGTAAAGCGGAAACGCTTCTCGCTCCCTGTGGTCCAGAACTTCATGATTGAAATGGACCTCTGGGACCCGATCCTCAATCCCCCTTTGAGTGATGTGTAAAGTGATCCCAGCCTTCTAAATGTCCCCCGATGCACGTGTTTAGGTACCCCCTCAAGGGACCTTTCTTGAAGCTGAAGAAACGTTGTTGTATCCGAGAACAGAAAAACTTCGCCCCCGCCAATGATTAATTACGCGTCTTGTCATTGGATACTGGACCATCTCCAGGTTGCCATGGTTGGCATGGAATCACTTAGATTGAGTTATTTTGGCAGCAACCTGTTTTTTTTGTTTATTCTTAACAGGTTTTCGGAAAGTTTGTGTGTCGTTTTATGGTAGAAACCATTTTTTTTTATTAACATTTTTCCTGATTAGTGTTCTAATGAAAGAATGTTCGTTTGGAAACAATTTCTTTTTCTTTTCTTCGTTTTAAACAGATTGTTATTTTTTTGTGTAGTTTATTTTGGCTGCACATTGGATTTATAATTACTGAACGATATTTCAAAGCAATTAAAATGGAGACGCGTTGGGATATTTTATTTATTTGTATCTAATTGTGATTAATTCAATAAGTTCTTAAAAGTGATTATAATTTTCGTAAATATCTTTATTTTTCTTTATAAAAAACGCTGAAACGTCATTAAAAATAAAATTGCATGGTCTATTTCCAAATACAAGTATCATGTAGAACAGAGTTCTTCATTCTGGGTTCCGCGGAACCCTAGGGTTTCCTGCAACTTTGACAGGGGTTCCACAAGAGATCACTATTTGTTCCATCAAAGCGCCAAAATGTTAGTAAAATTTTAATTTTTGTAAAATATAGAATTCTTAAAGGCAGTTTGCTTGTAAAAATAAATATAAATATATATTAAATGGATAAAATAAAATCTTAAATTTCGTTAAAGTCACGTGCTTCAAATGCATTAATCGAGACGCATCAGGTCACATAATAGTCTCCTTTCTTTGGCTAAGGCGAAGAATCGTCCATTTATCTGGTCACTTATTTCACTATTTTCAAGGTATAAAGTAAAATTGACGCGACTCTTTTTAAAATTGAAATTTTGGACAGATTGCATTTTGAAAGGTAATATTGAATGCTTTCTTGATTTGCGTAATATTTTAGCAGATGACAACGCTAATCCCGATAAAAAATTGTAAAAACTAGTCCAACATTTATCAGATCTGCAAAAAGAAACATTTCCTGAAGAAAAATTATCTTGGATCTAGAATCTTTCTCAAGACTGTGACACCTCCGAATTCCCAATAAAAGAATGAGAGCGACAAATTGATGTATCGACCGACACTCAGTTGAAACTAAAATTTAGTAAAGTTGAAAGCATTTTTGGATTGATTTTAGAAAAGAATATCCTAAAATTATTAAAAGAGCTGTGAAAAATCTAATAATATGTTAACATAACATGTTTCAACCTATGAAAGCGAAAAATCTTTCTCTTTGTACGCTGCGACAAAAACGAAATACGCAAACAGATTGGATGTTGAAGATGGCATTGGGTTAGAGATTTCAACAATTATTCCTGACGTAAAAATACTTTTCAATTAAAAATATTCACAGCTAAGTCATTAAAAAAATTTCTTTTTATTAATTGGTATTATTTAAAATATTGTTGCTTTTGTGTATTATTCATAGAATATATTTAGAAAAACAAAAAAATAAAAAATAATATCTTTTCCATTATTTTCCATTCCCTTCTTACCATTTATTATCTTATTAAAACATTTTTATTGAGATAATATTGGGAGGCCATGACAATTATGTAAATTTGAGTAGAATGAAGTTTTGATATCCCATTTTTCTTCTCTTTGATCAAGAAAAGGAAAAATTCCTTCAAGAAAATAGTGAGCTCAAAGGGTTCCCCAAAGTTAAAAAGGTTGAATTCCCCTGATTTACAAAATATGTAAAACATTCTAATTGAAATTTATGAAACTTCAACAATTGAAACTATTCCAAATTTTTGAAAATTAAAAATAATCGTGTAACTATTTTGTCATTAAATGAGGAATTCTGAATAATCTCAAATTTATTCAGTGAAAAAAAAGCATCTATTATTCTAACGAATAAACATTCTTATGAAAAAAAACAAAAAATGTATCTATCTGATGTTAATAATTATTAGTACGTATAATTATGATTTTTAATAGCATTTCGCAGTGCTTAACGGGCTAAACATGAGTAATTTATTTTTAAAACAAACCTTTAAGTCAAAGAGATTGAGGGTACAAAATTAAATTAAATCAATCATTTTGCTAATTTCTGAGTGCGAAATTTTACATGGAAACGTTCCAAATAATTATAACAGTCATTAACTATCCGAATTCGTTCGTATTTATTCGTTACAAATAAATATAATAATGTTTATTAACTAAAGAACATATTTACCACCATAATAACCGTTTGGAAATTCTGTAATTACGTTTATTGTAAATTATTAATTGTTCAAATAGGCATCATTAAAAATGTTTGTCTCTTGTACAAGATGCTTAAAGGCAATTGAAAGAATTTAATTTTCTTTATAAAGCACAATTTAACTTTTGAATCGCTTTGGTTATTAATGTAATTACTTTTGTAAAAATACTTCATAAATATTATTGTACTACAAACTGTGATTTTTTTTAAAAAAAAGGAAGGAAGTTATAATTATCGTTTAGAATGAAGTCAAATCTGGAAATTCTATATTTCCCATTTGAGATAAACAACAGCAATGAAGCAATTTGAAATATGAAACTTAAAAAGAAACAGTATTTTATATAATTATTTTCCCATTTTCTCATTTTCTGTTTACCTCAATTAATTTTCGAATCATTTCAGGTTTATTTTAATCTTTTTGCTGCCATTCCAATTACGTTAATTATGCATAAATTTTTATTCCCCAAATCAAAATTTCAGTTCGAAGTATCCGATTCCATATTGATTCACAAATAGTAAGAATAACCTTAATAATAAATTTTACACTTATTGTTATTTATTTCAAGGAATAAACAGATGAAATGTTATACAAAACAGAACATTTCCCTGTTTAAAATATGCGAATGAAGAATAAGTTTATGGTAGTTATGAGAGAGAAGCATGACATTGTACAATAAAAATAAAAGAATTGTTTTAGGAGGTTAAACTAATGAAACACGAATGACGAAACTGTTCATGTGTTCCATCGTCTTAACCAACTGTAGAGAATCATTAATTTATGTAATTTCTTGTGTTTCTCAAAAGATGGCGTGTTATTATCAAAATGAGATAGTCTTACCCTAGCCAACACGCAACATTAATAGTGGTGGTAATATTAGTGATGAGTAAATATTAAAAAATTAGAAAATAGAATTATGATTTCTTTCCCGTTTATTTTTGGAATTCACATATCAAAAAGTATGACGAGGAAAAAAGTACGTACTTTCATAAGGGAGGGGGGAGATGGCAATAGATAAAAATGCACTGATTTGCTTGTTGAGAATTACGGCTGAGGCTCTATTGAGGTAATTATAAAATAAGCTTAAATGTTCATCTCTGTTAAGATGCTGCTTCATTAACTTATATTTGAGAATAAGTTAGGTATTGTTGTAATTAAAGTATGTCATAATTTTTTAAAAAAAAATTAAAATCATTGAAAAATATCAACAATAGTATTAAATTACTATTAGATCTTAATCATGTGAGTTTCGAATTTATCACTGCGATTATTACAATATTTCTAATTTTTTATTGTATTACAGATCGAAATAATCTTTTTTCATTTAAGCCTTTGTTTAATTTCGTAAAGCAAAGGCCAGGATTAATGTTTATTATTGTAAATAATACGTAAATAGATAGATCTAAGTTTTGAAGGTGCTTGAATTCTCTGTAATTGTTCTAGTTGTGAAAATATATTTTATGAAAATATGATGGTAGCAAAGATTTCTCTATTGATTCTTCCAAAGTAATTTATGTTACAAAATAATTCATAATTTATATTACAAAATTAAATTTTTCCCTCTCCATGGGTGAAAAAAAGACAACAATGCCTGGAGAAAAGCATTTTGTTAAGAACTGACTTTGAAATATTGAATTAAAATGAAGTCATAGTCACAAAAATGTAAAACACTTATGAAATTTTTCTTAAAGTTTATGGAAATATAAAAAACGTTTGTACTTATAAATGTTTTCATAATTTTTTGTATAATGTTTTTTCTTCGCATCTTATCAAATTGTATTAAAGTCGTGTAAAGGAACTCCTGTAAAATCCAAGAAATGAGAAACAGGATTTTATTAAAAGTTTTACATTTCCATTATTTTATTACAAAGTAAATGCATCATGAAGAACAAATGTCGAAGCATGATGCCGTGAAATTGTTAAAATGTAAGACTGTTGTTTTTAATACTACCTTATTTACATAAACACATTTATTCAGAGTTTTCAGAAACTATTCTAGTTCCAATTTATTTCACTGAGTCAAAATTATTCTACACTAGAAATTTCAGAATGTTTTTTTTTTTTTTTTTTTTTTCACTTTGAATCTAAGATACTTTAAATTTGTATGTACAATAGAAATACATTTCTGCTTTATTCTTAAACACTCAGTTCGTGTTCTGTGTGTTATTCTTTTTGTGAATAAGAATGTTTAATATTCTTAATAATTCTGATTGTGTATATATATAAAATAATCCGAGTTTTTTAAGTGCTCTAGAAAATACATTTTCCCTTTTTAGCCATTCAGTTTCCTTCTTTACAGACTCGAGAGCTATTTATTACTTATTCTTCTGATTGTTATTTTTATTTCTTTCTCTTTTGACTTCTGTGCTTCCGTCTTCCTGCTTGTAACAAAATCGTGTATCCATTGTTCCTTTTTTGTCAAAATAAATTATGCAATAATAACCGTGGAAGTAGATAAGCTCGTTTTCATATCAACTTAAAAATAATTTGCCATAATTTAATGAATTGAAGAAGATTGTGATAAATTGTTTCGTGAGAGACAAATTCCTATGAGTTTTTCACTTATTTTCTGCAATTTGATCGAATTACCAATTCGTTCTCCTTCTGAAAGCTAGCCTTCAGTAGAATACAAAATAGCTTGGGTTTTGAAAAAAGTATTTGGTCAAAATGCCTCTGAAAATATAGGGCAGTTAGGCGAAATCGGATGTGTAATTCAGATGATAAATTACATGCATAAGTATTGCTTAATATTTCTTTGGGTGAGATTTATGAATGAAATTAACTGCGATTTTTTACAAGTATTCTGTGTGTGGTTATTTGGATGAAAATAAAATTAATATTGTGGTTTCTGATGCTTGAAAACGTGGTGTTTTTATACACCTATTTTTTTTTTTTTTTATCTAAAACGTCGTGATAATATTGTACAATTTGTCCTTTTTACAAATTTAATCAGTTCCACAAAATATTTGTTCCTTCGATTTTATTGTTAACTGTTTTATTTAGAATATCAAAATTTAAAACATTCTCAAAGACAGCTTAACTGCTTTAACAAAAAATATAAATTCATTTAGATAATTATTCGAATAAAGACATGTTAGTGTGACTAACGAATAAAGATTCTTTTAAAAGATGTTCTTTCATTTTAAAAATAACTAGTACAATAGATATAGAATTTTAAGAGAAATAGAGGACTGTATAAATATTATTTCATTTTAAATTCGATGATGTTGTTTGTAGCTTTTTCTCCTGCAAAATTGAGTTATTCTCCAATACTAATGGCATATACAAATACTTTTTAGCTTTCTCGTCAGCTCTGTCTCTCTTTTTGAATTAATTATGCCAATCTGGTTTATATTTAAGTAAAATAAACTTTAAATTGATACATTACTAACGGGATGTGTTTTTCATTGTTCTTTCCTGTTATGAAGCTAGTCGAGAAGCGAGTCCCGTTCTAAATCGACAGACAACGTTTTTGTATATAGAAAGTTTTAACGTTTGTAATTATATCTAAATTTACGTTTATCAAGTTAAACTTGAAAATTTTCCATTCTCTCATGTGCTCGAACATTTTTTTTCTAGTATTCGAATACTTTGTTTGTTTAGATGGTTTTGTTCAAATATATTGCAGATGTTTCTCGAAAATTGATGATTGCTAATCGATGCGTGATAGCTGAGTAAAATGTTTTGAGTTTAACTTCTAAGAAACATGTACTACCATTTTCTACTCTAACAGTTTTTTTTTTAAAAAAGAAGAGTTTGAGGCAGAAAAAATAAACTATCCTAAAGTAAACTTTTAAGCGGCGAAAAGGGATTTTTTTTTTCGAATTTTTTTTTACTATTGAAAGATGAACAAATTCAAATCGGGAACGTGTTGTACTTTTCCCTATTTACAGAAACGATAAAAACAATAATTCCAAAGGTATTACCTTAATATGTATTATTATTTTTGTTTATTTTTCTCTATCCACGCTTGTGTTTGTTACTGTTATTATAGACATGATGGATCGCATTTGGTGCAATGGAAATGATTTTTGGAATTTTCGAAAGATCAGCCACCAAGAACAGTAATAATTCTACATTAACAGAACAAAATGAATGATATGTGTTGTCACAGACATTGCAGCTGAAATTTGCTTTCGCAAACCTTTGGTATAAGCCACATGTTCTGGTAAGTAAAAAAAAACAAAAAACAATCAAAGCACAAACGCAAAGTGCTGCATCTCAACCATTAGCATTTATTCGTTTTCTTCCTTCTTTCACAGGGTGTTTTATTTTCTTATTTTGATTGCATGTTTCTGGAGTTTGTGATCATGTTGTTGTTTTTATTATTAATATTTTTTTTTTTTTTGTTTCTTTTCTAGGAAGAGAGTTTTCTCGTTGGAAAAAGAAAGGGGTGCATTGGAGAAGAATGATTTTTGTGATATTATTAGCTTTGTTGTCGACCGCTTCAGCGAAAAGTAATGGCGGTGAGTTTATGCTTGAGTTGATGTTATGAAATGTGCTGTTTTTGTTAGATAAATCATGTCCTATCTATAAGCGTGGTTTGCTGCAGTTAACAAGTTAGAATATTTGGTTAGTAAGCGAATTCTGAAAGAAAACGATGTTGATGAAAAAAAAAGTATTTTCATCAAATTTAGTCCGTAGGATTTCTATTTCAGTTCGTTTTCTTGTTTTAAGTAAATAATAGTATTGGGAGAAAAATATTTTTTAAAGAAATTATGCAAAACACAAATGCTGTTTTTATTTTGAAATTTATTATGAGATACTGCTGCGTGAGTTTCTTTTGAAGAAAACTATCTGAATTGAAATTCCTTTTTTAATAAATAAATCCATTATTTCGAATCTGAAAAACTGATTCGGAGCAACGAACGTAATTCAAATATTAATTTTGTAAAATCGACCTTACGTCATGAACACACATGTTCCTTTAAAAAGCAAAAAAGGAATTGCTGTAAATAAATAAAATAAATTTGTTGCTCAAAGTAATTTAAAATATTAGATGATCTATTGTAAATTTATCAGCCACCCAAGGGACTATTGTTTTAGTTAACCCAAAAATGTCGTTGCCTGACCACTTTTCAAAAATTTATCTGGTGTTGGCGTATATTTTCGATGTCTGCTTTCTCATGTAACGAACTTAATTTTCAAAAACGCTTAATTTTCAATAAATTTCTCCTGAATTTTTTATTGGATTGAAAAAAATATACATGTAATATATGTCTGATACCTGCTTTCACCACTAATAACCTCAATTTTCTCATCGATTTATGTATTACCTTAAATCATATATAAATTGGAATCAAGATATGACTGAAAATAAATAACATTGTTCAGAATTTTAAAACAGCTGTGAAGCAGGTAGCCATCTTTTGTAGCCACCTAAGGGGCTATTATTTTATTTTAGGAGAATCACTTTTGGCATACTACATCACTTTTGATTTTTTTATCGTTTGCCTTAATTTTAATTACATTTAGCTTAAATATTCAATTTAATAATTTGCCGTTTGCTTTAGTTTTAATTTCGGAAAAGTTTAATATTGTTATTTCTCGATATTCTATCATTTACATTCTTATATTTAATTGAGTAATTTAATAAAAATTATAAAAAAAGCGCTCCTTGGGTGGCCGAATTTATTCTTTTCAAAACTTTGCATATAATTTTATATATATATATATTTTATTTATTGCCATACCTATGGTTTAGATGTGTTCTGTAATTTAATTGCAAGAAACTGATATTATTATATTGGAGCAATTTTATTTATTCTTCTATCTGCTTTAACAATATCAGTTTATGCAGCTTTCTCAAACTGGGCGAAAACATTCTGAACAATAAAAGTTAGATTAAATACTTTTTCTTCAGTTTATGTGGTACCTTAAGAGCAGGAGGAAATTGAAACTTTGTGAAATTTTACTATTTTTTCCCCCTCTATCTTAATTTCAAGCACACGCAGAATTTATTATTGAGAAGTTAGCAAAAGAAAAAAAAATATTTAACCGTAAGTAATCAATTATGAATCAGTCAATCAATCATTTCTTTGAATTAAAAATCACAGAAGTTTTTTCTTTTGGTATTTCGCCCGTTTTTCTAAGTTAAACTTTACCATGGAAAAAAGAATTTAATGTTTTCAGTGGAAAAGAGAGTTCATACAAGATCATTATCGATCAAGAAATTTTTTAAAAAAATACATTTATTTTTTCATTTTTAAAAATAAGTAAGAAAGAATAAGTTTTTTGTGGATGTCGTGGGGCGATGAATACATTTTTCTTTAGGTATCTGCGTGAAAGATTAATTATTATTATTAATTTAAAAATATGTTATTTTCTAGTTTGATTAAAATGTTCTTAAGACTGTGTTTCTCTTTATCTCTCTTTTGGTATCAAATATTTACCTTATGTGTTCGTTTATCTGATCTTGATTGAATGATATAATGAATAAATTATTTATCAATTTGATAATGGTTTGTAATATTCGCTTAAATCTTTCATTTTCATTTTCACATCTTTTATGCAAAAATGATCTTCATTTCCCCCTAAAATAATATTATTTATATTAAATTATATATCTTCGTATTTTCAATTTACTTCATGTGTATGTCTTGCATATTAATAAATGTAATGAAAACAAGCTCAAGACCTATACTTATTAAAGGATAAGGCACAATTTATGTAATATGGAATTAAACATAGCAAAAAGAAAAAAAAAAAAACCCTTTTAAACTGTAAAATATTGAGAAAACGTTTTAAAAATGTACCTATGAAAACACATGTGAATGATCTTGTTTTGGCTTTACAAAGCATTATCCAATATATAATCTTCATGTAACATGCTGTTGTAAAATATAAATCTGGTTTTTGAAGATTTCCAACGTTTATTTGGTTGCAGCCAGATGTTATTATTTGAGAGATATTCCATGTTTTGCTTCTAAGGAATAATTTTTAAAAATATTTAGTATGCATGTCATGATGCATTTTTTATTCTTTTCGTTCCTTTTGTTGAAAATTTAAATTTCGTATTATTTACGATTTTTAAATATCATTTTGTGTTCAGACTATATATATATATACGTTGAGTTCATATTGTTATGCTATTTAATCTTTTTTTAACTTTTAAGAAATTATTTTATTCATTTGAATTATGTGAGTGCATAAAATACTTTAAGATGAAATGAGTTTTAAAGTATGTTATTTGGCTGGCTTGTTTTATTTGGCTACAAAAAAATTTATTGAAAGAAAGATGTGGAAAATTCTATTATAAATTTTAAATTAATATATATTTTAAATAATTACGAAACATATATTTTAAGGTTATATTATAACTATTTTTAAATTATTCTGTCATGAAACGATTTAAAAATAATAATGTATAATAATAATATTAATATATCGTTATTTTTTTCGTATTATAGTGATATAACATGTAATTAAGGATGCTTAAATGGAATTAGAAAATTTCATGTTATTATGATGCATCTAATTTAAAAATGGTTTTTAGTAATTTAATAACTAGTTTAAATTGTTTTCAATGAATAATTTGAACAATTTGGAATTTTTAGAAAGTAATTATGATTGTAACCATAACGTGACTGATGTTTCTTGAAAAGTCTGTAAATGAGAGATTACATTTGTGGGCGTGCGTTTGTGTATGCGTGATTTTTTTAAAGATTAAGATTGTTATATTTTTGTTCTGTTGGGGGGGGGAAATGGCTTGTTCTAATTTTTTAAACATGTTGCAATAATATTTACAAATTTTTAGAGATTTGTTTGAAACTTCTTTTAGGCTTGATCTGGTTATAAATCTAGACTTGTGTTCCATAAAAATGTTATTACAATCCCGTTGATACATAGGAAGGAGAACCCCTATTAATTATGGAATGTGCATTGATATTCTTATTTTCCAAGAAGATTCCAATAATTACAGTATATCGCCCCAATCAAAAAATTTCAATTAGATATATCACGAATGAATATTTCTCAAAAATCATACCCTTTTTGGATATAATTTCAGAATTATACAGTTTGACTACATAAAAGACTGGGGGGAAAGATGCAAATCATATGGAGAAGTTAACGTTCACATAAATCTTCTAAGAGGAAGCGTTCTTAAACGATAGTTCATGAACCTTCAAAGGATCCTTGGATGGATTTCAGGGGCTCTTGAGCATGTATATGGAAAAGTCAACTATTATTTTATTCTTTCTGGTGACCTTTATAATTTAGTACTTTTTCTTCTCTTAAGGCTGTTCTCGGCTAATGTTAAAGAATATGGCTCAAAGTTCGAACACATTTTCAGGTAGAAGAAATCCTTCAATACTAATATAAATTACTATGGGTATAACAAATATAATTATTTACTAATTAGCGTTCTTAGAATTTTGATTTTTTTTAAAAAAAAAAAATGAAATTTTTTGCCTTTATGTAAAATGGATATTCAATTTTCTATGTTAAAGTATAGGAGACGAAATGTTTGAATACATTCTCTACAAGAAAAAAATTTATTGATTCAATCAGAATTGAATCAGTTGGAAGTATATACTTCTCTCTATCAAATAGCATAGTCAGAATATAGTTTTATATCATTATTATTCAATTTTTTAAGGTTTCAAAGGAATTTTTTATTAATTATTGGCGTACTTCAGACTATCTGTAACAGATGGCGGCAGCATATTTTTTTTTCTGTAGAATGTACTCTTGGCGAGGAATGCTTATTTTTGACCAACATTTACAATTACTTTCTGAAATGAAAGCTGAACATTTAGTGCAGAATAAATTAAATCCATCCCCATGAATATCACACCTCTGCATTTAAGACTTCAGATATAATATTTCATATAAAACAACACCATTTTTCTTCACACTCATTTTTACATTATACAAAATTTTACTTCGATTTCTGAACATATTAAATGTATTTTTGTATTAATATCACGATGTGAACCCTTATTTTAGAATTATTTAATGTGTGTAGGAAGAAATTAATTTATTTTTGGTTTTTTATGTTCTGGAAGCAATATATTTCCGTATTATACTTTTATATTAATTATTTTTAAATGTATTTTTTCTTCGTATTATTCTCAAAACTGCACATGCATAGTATCCTTTTTTCATATGAAAGGAGATCTAAGAGAATCTACCTATAAAAGGTCATCCGTGGATTTTCATTCTTAGTAGAGGGGTTCAAGGAACAAAATAGATTAAGAACCCCTATTTTAGAGATATTGCCAAGGAATAAACTTCCCATGTAGTAAAGAACAACATTTTTACGATTTACGGAATTTTAAATGAATCCAACAATAAAATAGAATGGCCTATTGACGAATAAAAAATTATTCTAACGTTAGAATCTTTGTACAAAATTTGAATTTTTTTTTTAAAAAAATTAAGGTTTAACAGAATCCAGAAGGACCCTCCTCCTCATCACTACTTTAATAATCTCACCTAAACATGCATGACAAAACCAAACCTCACCCAAACTACCAACTTCTCGTCATTCTAGAATGTAAATTTAAGAAGAATGCATGGAAAAAGGGGGATGGATAGAATACTCCGGTCAACCAGCACCTGTCCCCCTCTAAAAGTCGTCTGCCCGACCTGCTTATTTAAGAGTCTGATCACACCATCCGAATCGCACCCTGCAATCACCTAGAGTATTCAATTACCTACCTGCCTATAAATAAACCGGAAAAGGGCAAGTAAAAAAATATAAAGCAAAGTCTGTTACACTCCCAGTTACAAAAATGGCCGCCTCGAAATCACTGCCAATTACCGTTTATTACGTCGCTCTTAAAAGTTCGTCTCGAGATGGCCGGCGTTCGATCGAATTACTCGAAAGGATATGCGAAGAGTTGTTAGACGTTGGGTGTACGTGCCTCCGCCTGTTGTAATGTCGGGCCGTTAAAGGAAGAAAAGGGGCCTGCCTTATGAGAGTCACCCAATGGTTGTCGGGGGCACAGTTGAATTTTTACTGCAATGACGATGCGGGACTAGATTTTTTTCCCCCTGAAATTATTTCCTGCTTTTCCGTACCTCCTTCTTTTTTCATCTCTTTTTGTATGAATAAGTGAAGGTTAATGTTTTTAAGCGTCTGTGGTAAGATATTTTTCCTTCTCATATTTATTGCTGTCCAGTTCAAAAGTGGATATATCGCCAAATTCTAACTTTGGCGAGTTTTCCTGTAGGATTAATACAGAACACTTGCATGTTTTCCTTTAGTTTAGTTGACTATACTTTACACTTCATAATTGTAGTGGAAACATTGGATGGATGTATTGTATCAATTCTAACTGAAATATTTTCTATTTATGGACGCATTTTGTCATTTACCATGCGTAAAGTTACTAGAATATACATAAAAAAATATGCTAATTTATGCCTACTAGGAGCATATAATAGAAATGCAGAACATTTTTTTTTCATTTTAAGCAAATATTTATTTTAATTAATTTGTTATTTAAATTCCTACTATTAGCTCACACTCTCCCTATATATATCTGGTTCAAATTTTCAATCGTTAATAAAATACTTTTTATTCAACCACTTAAGTTCAAATACATTTTTTTAAACTTGACACTTGATGTTAATACAGTTTTTTCAAGTATTAATTCATTTAATTAAATTTAATTAGTGAAAATGCAGTTTAGCCCAACCACTTGGCGCGATTTCAAAAATTTCAAAACTTGGCGATTTTTGTTGACTGAATATTCCTGGTCCACGAATCGGACCATAGTAGCCACATTTGGCAAAATACCGCCAAATAATTTAATAAAAAGTAACTAAAATAAATAGTTTCTTTGTTGCCCTACGTAGGAATTGACTTAATTTTTTTTTAATATTATTTTTGTTAGCTATTTCCATTTTTTAAATATGTATATAATTATTAGGTTTAAAATTGGTCACATTGTAACTCTCATTCTTCATTACTTAAATCAGCTATCATTCTGATGAAACAATTAGTAAATACCAGACTCCAATTGAAGGAACATAAGAAAAGATAAATTATTTATTTATCATTGAAGAATAGGTAAGGTTGCTCTTTTTCGAATCCCACTTAACTCATCAATTCTAAATTGCGAGCAACAAATACAATCTTAACTTACCAATTGACTCGTACTGATTCAATAACGTTTCACACACAAACAGCCGATTCTTATTTCAAAACTTTAACTAAGATTCGCTTCAGTCCTAGAGAATATAACTGCAATGCTTTAATTCAACTTGCAACTATATATCAACCTGATGTTATTTTCCATATCCTTTCTTTTTCTCTTCAAATCTATTTAATTTATATACCAGTATCTCTAATTCACTTCCATTTTCATCTAATTTACCTAATCAGTTTCATTTTGGTTGGGAAGAAATTGTAATTTTATGCAATTCAAATTACTATAAAGTCCTCGAGGTTAGTGAAGAGAGAATCGCGAATAGTCCAACGTCGCCGCATGCTTTTCTCTACCAAATGCTTGTTAAAAATGTCCAGAAGGACAAGATATGAAGATGACAGGCACACTGCAATAAGCAATTTTTAATCACTCTTAAACTACTGAAACAGGTACCGAATAAAATGAACAATTTTTTTGTTTGTATTTCTGTGGTTTTTTACTTTACCTGGAATTCCGAAAAGGCGTGTTAGTATGAGAACTTCCGCAAAATTCTTCCTGCCCAACGTTAGTCATTATGAACAAACCCCCTCGTTAACTCAGGGAGTTGTCATTAAAAAATCCCGCTTTGAGGGAAAAAATGAACTCACTTTTCCCTTTTGGAATAGAAATAACCGTGGAGTAGAATTTCGGAAACCATATAGAAGAATTTTTAAGTACACAGAAAAACCATGCTTAATTGTACATTTGGAAAAACTGAGAAATGTCTGTGGTAAACATACTTGAGAAAAATTTTTTTAAGATTGATGTTCGATGTTGAGTTTGAAACCCTTTATTAACGTTCTTCATTCTAAAGGAAAAGGAAAAAATGTTTCGTGTACCATTTCCAAGTTTTAATTATACCTAAATAATGATTTGCTGATGGGAAATAAATTGATAGGTACTTTTAGAACGCACTTTGTATGTTTTTAATAGTTAATTTCCAATTTTGTTTGTTTGTTTATTAAGTTAGAGATCATAACTTAAAAATTTCAGTATATCAACGTGCTGAAACGCTTAAAAAGTATGATTTAGATTTGAATTAAAGGGAAAAAAAAAATTTATTTTTCTTTGCGAAAGGAAAATGTTTGGCCATTTTCTTAAAGTTTTAATATCCATTCATAAAAAAAAGTTTCACGTAAAAAATTTCAGGTTTATTATATAGGAGCTATTAATACCATTATTACATTTTAAATATGCAGATTTTTTTTTCTTTCTTCTCCATCCGAAACTCAGTTCGATTAAAAATTGCTTGATAGTTTTTGCAATATTTTTTTCTTTAACAACATACCTGCTATTTCAAGAATCAAGTAATTTTATTAAAATTCGAAAAAAATTCATTGCAATGTTCAAAATTCTTAAATTGCATTAGAAATCGATCTTAGTATTTAGAGAAGCCTAAAATATTGTTGGAAAGATATTTTCAAGAATTAATTATATTAATTTCATTTTTAGCATAAGGAAATTTTTACTTCGTCATTGTGAAGTATTTTTTTTATAGAAGAAATAGGTTTTTTTTTTTTTTTTTTTTTTTAAAAGCGAAATTATGTAGCAGAAAATTAATAAATTAAAAAAAAAAATGATTGCTTATATTTCAATCTCTAATCCTATATGATTCTAATCGTTTAATGGCATGTTTTTTATTTATTTATTTTTTGAGAAAATTAATCGCACTTCACTTTGAAGAAGATTTCACCCCTTTTCTTTTGAATATTAAAACCATTTTCTTTTGTGTGTTTTGATGACACGTGTATTTTCATCGACTAAAAACGATCTCCTCAGTTTTTTGAATTGAAAAGTTGACAATGGATAAGTTCTTTAGTATATTACATTTTCAACGAATGAAGCGCTAAACCTTTTATTTCTCCATTCAGCTTCAAAATTTCCCTTTCACAATTACAATGCTTCCAGCTAGAGAGAAAGTATCTTTTATTGCGTTTTCCTTTAGTAAAGTATTTTTTTTACACTGCGTGCTTTGTTTATTTTGCGGAAGAACTATAAAAACGAAACATTCAATTTATGCGCTTGTCTTGCGACACCTGGGGCGAATGGGGGACATAAAAAATCGTTTGGATTTTTTTTTCTTTTGTTCCTTTTTTGTTCTCTTAACTTTAGGGTACCGGCTACTGTCACCCTTGCACACTCTGTGGAATTCGAACGACAATGTTTAGCGTCATTTGTATGATAAAGCGAGATCTAGAAATGCCCCGGTGATGTAATTGCGAGCCATAAATAAAAGATCCGCTTGCCTTTTGTTTTGTTTCTCGGCAATTTGGGGTTGCCGGTTTTTTGGGGTTATTTAATAGTATTGCTGCTCGGGGGTGCGAATCCACCTTTCGCCAGAAGTGGGGACTATTGATTTTCCAACCAGTTTCTGAAAGTGGTTGTCTAATTAATTTCTAATACAAACACACCTTCATAGATTCTGTTACATTGTTCTTAAAAAGAATACCAATTGTGGAATTCATTCCTGTTATGGTTTAAGTGTGACAATGTATGACGAATATAATTTTGTCTCCGATATTGCCAATTTGAAATATCAAAATAAAATAAAATTTATTTTGGGTCATTTCAGAAGTTTTTAACATGTGCTAACATGTTGTGATGGCGTCAACAAAAGTGCGTGAACATAAAATAAAGGAAATATGGTGTTAGGTTCAAAAGATTGACGTTATAATGCATTATGATTATAACAATTGCTTTTAGTTTGCTTAAGGAAAATTTACATTGCTAAGATGTATCTAATTTATTATTTTATCGTCTGCTTTTATCTTAATATCTGAATAGAATATTATTGTCTGCTTTTATAATTTATCTTTTACTCTGTTTTAATATATTGAATTTAATAATTGATTTTTATAGTAGAATCGTCTTGTTTTCATTCTTTTCGTTGTTAACATTGGCAACGTTTTTGTGCTGAAGAAAATTTTGCTTGTAAAAATAAAAATGCACTCGGCACTTCAAGAAGTTATTTTCTTTTTTGATAGTAATTGGTCCTATGAAGCCTGAAATTAGGAAGTACGCTTACTACGTTAATTAATATTCATTTGAATATTTGTACTTTTTCGGAAACTTAACAGGAGGAAAAAACGTTTGCGCACATTAAAATAAAATTATCAAAGAACAATTTCAATTTTTTCTTTTTTTTTAATTTTAATATTTTAAAACATTACTTTGGGTGTCACAAAGTAATAATATATTCCATTCTAAAGCTTTATGCTGAATATTCTCTGAACGTTCCCACGATTCCGAACCATCTTTACAGAATATCTTAATCGTTACTTATCTATTGAAATTTATCAAAATATCTTTAATCGTTATTTATTTATTGAATTAAACTTAATAGGAAGATATTTTAATATATCAGCAACAGTCCATTACAGGTGGGTTGCAGAGAATTTTCTTGGTTTTAAATGTCCCTAATGCTTTCGGAATTTCAAAAAAAATCTCAATAAGCTACATGAAATGATGCCAAACTAAACGAGAAAAAACTTAAATTTAATGACACGCTTAACGATGATCTATAGTATTTGTTTCATGATGTTCTAAAAACATGTATTTTAAAGTTCCTTCGTAAATTGTGTATAACTTTTAGTTAATATAAAATTAAATTATCTCATTAGCTTTTAGTATCACGAATTATGTATATCAAGCATGCATGTAACTTCCAAGTTTTTACTGCTACTGAAAGTTTTCTACGATTATGAATCACAGCTCATGTATACATATTTTAACAGTCGGCTTTCATCGCCAAAGGGTGATTATAGGCCAATTATTGGAAAGCTGAAAATCGTAAACATTTGAGAAGATTATACTAACTCGTTACACTCGTTCTTTTGCGTGATTCGATCGTTTTATTCTGTGAATGACATGCAGTTTGCATCTGGCCACCGGCTTTCTTTCGTCCATAAATCCGTTGCCGGAAAAAAAAAAGTTTAAGAATCGCAAATTTCCTTCTCTGTATTTGAATCATTCTAAAAGTAATTTTTTTTTGCTCCATCCGTGACACGATTATTGGGTAATAAATCGCGTAATAGTGCCGAAAGAAAAGATTGCTAGAGAAATTCTAATTGGAAGGCAATTATTGTTGCACACCTGGCTTTAGAACATAAACGCTGTTGTCACTTATAACATAGAAACTTTACTTATTGAATTTTTCGGCGCGTGTGTCGATATACTGACATTTATAGGGGGCTATGAGCTATTAAGATGATGTTTAATTTTTCTTTTCCTCAGGTCCATCTGTACGCGTATTTGTGTTGTTTAATTTTTTCATAGATAAAAAAAAGCGATATGATTTTCTTTTCAGTTAAAGTAATTAAAAAAAATATTTTATTGATCATATATGAGATTAAATTTTGAGAACGACTTATCTTTCTATGCCATATTAATTTTTTGTTGTTGAGAAGTATGGAACCTTATAGAGTTTACGATGCAGAAACTTATTTAATTTCTTTTTAGAAATTCTCTTCTCTCTGAGAAGATTTTTTTAAAAAAATAATACTTCCAATTTTGATTTATATTTATATTATGAAATGTATATATTTTTCTAATTAATATCTATTGTCCATGTTAAAAATATTTCCATTCGTTAAGTACAATGAAGACACTCGGATAATCTTGAACTTACACTTTTTTTTTTTAATGTAACACAAGAGAGAGGCAATTACTTGATGCTAACGGTGGACGCTGCGTAATCTACGTCCTCTCGATCCCGTAAATTACATAATGCACATTTGAAGAAGCCATATGCACAGTTTCAGCCATCGTGGCTTCAGTGGAATAGAAGGGGATTTTCTTGCTTCGAATTTATATGCAAGGATTTCATCAGATCACGTGGTATTGGATGGAGGGGTTTCTAGGTATTTTCACTGCAAAAAGAAAATCTAGTAGGGATTATCCGTACAGGCTTAGATCTGTTTGAAGATGCCAGTTTATGCTGATTTATGAGCGCGTGATTAAATATATTGGAAGCTCACAAAAGGAATGGTATCAGGAGATAAAAATGAACTCTTTTATTGTGATAGTTAAAGTTACAGACTTTCTCAAAAATTAGGAATTTCATCTTCTAAATACGAGTATTTTTTTTTTTTTTGTTAATTATTTAGAATAACATATTTGAATTATGAATATTCTAATCAGTGACGCAACCGAAACTGTTTAACAAAAATTAAAAAATAACAGAAGAAAATTTTTAATTATGAATGATATAACTCCGTATTCTATAATTTGATTGTTTAGTTTCAGATATTCTCTCTCATTAATCAAACCTAACCTAACCTAACCTAGCTAGCCTTTATGAAAACATTCATTAGTTAAGGCGTGAGGTAGACAGGTATATCTTTTCTATTTCGTCTTCTACAAAAGGATCTTCCGCTTTCATCTCCCCAAACTCGTTAAGGCGCTAGGATTAAAACTGTGAAAGCAATCACAGAGCAGTCCAGTCTTAATTTATCTTTTCACCGAATTAAAATAACGAGTGCGATTAAAAACGCCGAAAATCATTCCGGGCCCGTATCCCTTTATCCGAGAAAAGTTATATCACATCCACTTTCATAGTTATGCATAATTTATAATCTGCCTCGGGCAATATCCTTAAGCCCTAGATAATTACTTCCAATGCTGCCATTCACAGGCGCTACAAAAGGTCCGGTCCCTTTATTTTTGTTTTTAGACCGGATTAAACACGCAGACAGGAATGAATGCAGAATGAAAATCTGTTGGAGAGATTGATTTTACCGGAAGATTTACCTTTACCTTGGCATATTTGGCTAGATTGTGATTGTTTACTTTTCAAATATTCCGGGTCCTTTTGTTGAAGCGGAGTATATTCTAAGTTTTAATTATTAATCGCAAACGTTGAATGGAGTCAGATTGTATTATTTCATTTCGCGATGAATAGTTACATTGAATATAGTTTATTCCCTTCTCTGTTTGGTTGGGAAAGTATCTTTTGTCGCTTAAATGATTTTAAGTGAAAAATCGTTATATTTAACTAATCGAAATGGAATAGAATGTGCATATTTGCTCAGAGCTGAAATATATTTCAAATTCTGCGATTGAAGTCAAATTTTGTTTTGAGTAAATATTTTTTTATAATCTCGTGATTTAAAAAAGGAATTTGGTGGAAAGAGATATTAATGTTTATTTTTACCAATTAAATTTGACAATTAAAAAGTTACTTTTCAAAGTCGATGAATCATTTAGGATGTTAAAATTTATGCAAATAATATCTTTCAAACTCTTATGTGTAGGGGCGTAGCAAGAAATTTTCAATTAGGAGGAAGGGGGGGGGCGCTCCTATTTCAATTAATATCACAAAATTTTATTTCAAATTTTTTCGTTTATCTTTCGTTTATTTTTCGTTTATCAAGGTGAAATAAATGATTATGTGGAGAGTACAGGATTTCGAATACTGATTTTTTTCAAAGGGGTGGACAATATAAAGGAGATATCAATATCGGTATCAGAAGTAAAATTTCGGTGTACAGCAATCCTTGTGGGGGTGGGGTACAACCTTTATATCAACCCCCTCCTCATCGCTACGCTACGGCTTGTGTGCAATTTTATTCTGCTTCTGTGAACAGCAAGCCATGCAGAATACCTATAAATTATTAATTTATCTGCTTTTAGAAATTCATTGTATTTATTTAGTAATTTAGTTCATTGACGTATTAAAAAAAGAAGGGGAAGAGCAAGAAGAATTAGTTTCAAGTACCGTATACAAACAACATTTATATTTATATAACATGAGCTATTTCGATATTCACTGAGAGTGCTCCTTCTACAATCCGGCATTCTCCCCTTTTCCCGGTCCTGCTGTCAATCGGGCATTTTTATACTCTCGTACAAGCCTTAAGCTATGGCTTCCTAAGAAAGCGGAGCCGTTACCTGGCGGCGCAAATTAAGGTGGGTGTCGTCACTAAGACGTTGTGTATGTAAACTAGATGGCATGGTTTCGTAAAGAGCGTTGAATGCGAACGAAATTTAAATGAACGGTAAACTATGGTTCCCTAGAAAAGACTTGAATAAGAAGATAAAAATAGCTTCATCCACCGCAAAATTGCAGCCGCCAGATAATGACTGCACTTTTTTAGGAAATTATAGCATTTATGCTTTTCACTTACATGGAAGAACGTAGCCTTTTGTGCAGTTTTAGTTATTTTGTATGTTTTGTACTTTATTTGCGTGTACTGTATTAAATTTTGTGTACAATACATACCTTTTGTTGTTAAAATGCATTTGTGATTTTTCTGCAATTCGGTGATTAATATTCAAGTTATATAATATAATTATATTTCAGATTACATCGTAATTATTGTATATTAACATAATTAGTTATAAGGCATTAACGCAAAATTTTGGATTTTTTTTTATCGGCATTTATATATTGCTTATAAATTATAGTCTTAATACAGAATACACATTGATTTTTGTGGAACTATTCATAAAATCACTTTCATGATACCCGGTAAAAAGTTACACTGAACGCGTCTTTTTTCCCCACGCGTATTATTTTAATGTTATTCTGACACATATAGGCATATATTTTCATCAATTGCATTAGTTGCTGCAATTCCTAAACCGAGAAGAACAATAAGGTATTCACACATCACTGTGTCACGCTTCTAAGAAACTCTCAATAAACTTACATAAACACCATTCGAAAGAAACAGAAACTTAATTCCATTAGCTCATATGTCTAATGAATCTGAATGTCCAAATGACCGTTGTCTGAGAGAATCGAATCACAAACGGTTGCCAAGAGCTTTCCCTTGATGACAAATGTACTTTTCCATGCATGTGTTCTGTTGGAATGGATGGTAAGATAATTTGTGCTGTGGAGTGTCTGCCCTAAGGCTTAGACCTCACAAGGAGCCAGTACAACTGCTAATTTGGTGTTATATATAAATCATAGCAGTCTGCTCGATTTAATAAAGGGGTCCTTGATGTTCCACTTGCCACTCTGTCTACGTCCGAATCGTCTTATCATCTGGCAATTTTTGTCAACTGAGCATCGATAAGTACGTATTAGCAATTTCGCCAAATGGCGCGCACTCTGTGCGTGCTTGTTCTTTTCGCCGAAGATACATAGTCTAATTATAGGTTGCGTAGGTCTTTCTCGTGACTAATCAGTGCTTTGCAATGCTGAACAAATTGCATTTGTCGAGCTGGTACACCACCTATTCTTAAAATTCGTTAACAAAAAAGACGAGAGGTTGGTTACGTAATATTATCGGTATTTTTTCTTAACGTCCTCAAGGACTTCAAAAATAATATGAAGTTTATTATAAGAAAATCGTTAACTTTCTTGCTGTTCCATTTTCTAAGCTAACTGAGAAGGCTTTAACCGAGAAAAAATGAATTTATTTTATGCCAAATATGAATAATTCTCACTTTTCGAAATTAAAAGCAATGGAGGACATATTTTAGCACTGAGATAGCTGTATATTTATGTATCTATTTACGCAGACAAAATCTGGCATATAATCATACATAATTATGTATGAACAATTAATAATTAATAGCTATATTTACAATTGTAAGTCATGTACTTAACTTTAGATACATCTTGCATAAAATCTACAGCATTTAACTACTTTAAAGATTTTCAGAATATTTATAAACATAACGTTCTTCACATTTCTCATAACATAATTATAGCTTCAAAAATGAGATTAAATTGTTAAATTTTACTATTCCAATTTCCCAAAATTGATAAACAAATATTGTGCAGTACTTAAAATGTGTGCGTGTTTATTAGAAACAATTTATATTCACTCTATAGGAAATAGTCTTAACTTCATGATATTCAAAATATAATCACTATTGATGAGTTAGATTTTGAGGAAAGTGTACAAGAATCCTAAAAAACTGCATTTCGAGATAAACGAAAATACAAAATTTTTTGTCTGTGGCCAGATATATTTGCTTACAATTTTTAAAAGTCGATTTTCGAATGTTCTATTTGTCGAATTCTCATAATTAATACATCAGCGAAGGGACCTACATTTTTCAACAGCAAAATAGGGGAAAAAAAGTGAAGCATTTTTGCGTCCCAGATAGTTACTTTAATAAAGTCACTTCGAAAACTGAAACATTTTTGATTCACTTATTTGAATTGTATTTCGCATTTAAACTCGTAAAATCTAAATATTGTTCATAGATACCATCCCACAAAATAATTATTCTAAGGGTTTGATCAAAATTTACGCCTAATGTCAAAAATTTGACCAAAGGTCTTCTATAAATGTTATACATTTTGTGGATGTATTTTTATCATGTTTTATTTCTATAATGAAATTTTGAAATAATAATTTTTTTATTTTCTACCTCTTAATTTTTTATTTATGAATATTTCACATAGCACTACAAACCTCCGTAGAATTTATAACTATATTACTCGTAATTAAATTAAGAAAGGTTTTTGAGTTTTTAATCCTATGCTACTACGGCGAGGCTCATTATAATACATGGAAAGGCTGAATGTGACCTTCTCTTGGTAAATATCAATAAGCAAGTGTTATAATTGTCAAAATTGAAGTATTTCTTTCGTTTTAGGATCATTTTTGCCTAATGTTTAAGAATAGGAGTCAGTCTAAGAACTAAACTTCCCATAAAAAAACGCTCCAATATTAATAACATATCCGGACTTCCGTATTTTTAGAGAGCAGCTTATTTTACTGTATTGCTCCTTCTGTTTGAATCAAAGAGTTTTGTTTGTTTGTTTGTAATATGAGTTATACTTAGTCTCATGTTTGAACGAAGTGTATAATTTAACTCTATATTTCTAGGTAAAAAATTGCGTATTGGTTTAATATTAATAAATTTTAAAGGCAAAATATAATAAATGTTTGGATATCATATTACCTACTTATATTCATGTTGAGGTAAAAATTTTTTTTATTTGAAATTGTATTCCAGAAATAGGTCTTTATTCTTTGTACTATGCAAAAGACAACCCTAAGGTTGCATTTCTTTTCTTTGTGCATCTCATAGCTGATGAAATTTTTATCCTGATTTTTTATCATAGGAATACAAAAAGATGGAATTGGAGGGAAGTTATATGCTAATGTATATGTTTTTTTTTTTGCCCTGATTTTTTCTTTGTCTACTCTGAAAATAAGCGAGTCAAGCATAGAGTTATATTCAGCTTGCGCTCAAAAAAGCTTAGAATAGGTCTCAAGAAAATCAAAGATTCTCTATTCGGTCTATACTATTGAACCCTTTAGTTAACCCCCCCTTTCCCCCTTTCGAAGCATAGTCATATTAAGATTAGTGATCGTCGCGCATTAGGCGTTCCGAAAAAGATCTGCCTTCGGATTTTGACTTTGTTCATTGGAGCAGTAGACGATGAAGATGGCAACGTTTGATGAACTGAAAAAGTTGCACAAAAAGTAGTTATTTTTTGCATCAGGGACTAGGATATAGGAATTTTTGGAGGAAGCTATAGGAAACGTTTTCTTTTCTTTTTTGGGCACAATGAAAATACGCCTATTTTACTATAATGGTGCATCTGTTATTTTTTATGAATAATATATATATATATATATAATAAAGTTCGAATCAAATAGGTTTAGTAGTTGTTCAGTTAATTTTTTTGTTTAATTTACATTCTTTTGGAATTTTCTATTGTATATAATGTTTTCCTTTTAAATTAAATATGAATATCTGTTTTTTTTCATTTTTCTTTGTTCACAGTCTTTTATCTCTTTATTTTTATGAATTAGTATATATCTTTTTACCCAATGCGTGGAACATTAATGATTTCTTATATATTGTTTTATTTTTTAATTATTGATATTTTTTTTTGCTAATTTACTTTTTAGTAAAGTATTGGTGTTTAATTACTCATAAATATCAAATTATATATATGTATATTACGGGCTTCTAGAATACAGTCCTTCAACCAGTTAATACCAATAAAATACTCTGTGAATCCTTTCCAGTGAAACAACAAAACCAAAATATCTTCTTAGCAAATATTATTATTCGTATTCTCTTTCATATTTTGAATGTTCTGTATATTTGTCGTATATTCTTAATAAACATTCTCTTTAAGGCGTATATAAACACAATAAAGACGAATTTTTTTGTTAAATATTTTAATTCATTTAGATATTTGTGTATGTATTCCTGTGTTATTTTATCTACTATTTAAATTAAAATAAAGTAATGGATTATTATGCCTTAAGATAGGCAAACAAATTGAAGATAAATTATTTTCTGCGTTGTTTGTTACCTTTTGTTACCAAAAAGTGATGAGTAGATAAATTTAAAATAAATAAGCAACGAGTGTTATTATATATATGTATAAATCTTTCATAATGTTGATGGTACAAATTTTAAAATTTCAATACGAGTTTTCTTCGAAAGTGAAATAAATAATGCAATTAAAAAGGCTTTAAAATAATATTTAAATAAAAACAAGTTGAAAACATTAGTTAAATGAATTATATAATGAACTTAGTGATGTTCTGTTTCTCATAAGAAAACAAAAGGTTGATTTTCAAATTTTTTAAACAAAACAAATGAAACAGTGACTATAAATTTACATACAATCAATTTAGAGTTACATCAATTTATTATCCATAACTGCATCTAGCGACTCAACAGAAATATAAAATACAATGACTACAATTAAATTACTTCTACATTCCAACATTAATTTAGTTTTTGCAATTCACTGAATTGCTGAGCTTTTGAGCTACCTAAAATATCCCATTGATAATCAAAAATGAATTAGTCCAATTAAAAACTTTCAGATGAACCCCAACCACAAAATTGTTAATTCTATTCTTCTGTCTCGAATGAATTGGATAGGCTTAATTTCAAACCAGCAATGGCGACGGTAAAATGCTGTCTTTAATCTGCTGCAGAAATTCAATGAGGGGCTGAGTTACAAATTTTAAATGAGAGAATCTTAAACCTCTAACAATTTATAGAATTGTAAAAATCGTGTGAAGCAAAACACGAGAAAAGTTACTTTACGAAAAAAAAAAAAATTAAACAGAAAATACTTTTGCAATCAAATGACTTTCATGTTCTAAAATAGTTTTAATTTATAGAATTCTTTGAAAATCACCATACTTTCGAACTTCAAAACATCCCATTGATTTAAATCAGTCCATCAAAAATGAATCAACACAACTGCAAACTTGCAGAAGAACCACAGAAATGTTAATTCCATTCTTCCGTCTCGAACGAAACAGACAGACATAATTTCAAATCAGAAATGGCGAGAATGGCAAATGAAATCCTCAGTTTTGCCAGATATCTTAATGCATTCTCTGAAAAGAGGGTCTCCAGATATCTGTGCTTTATGTCGATTTAATGTGCTCCTTTTATGCCGGTGCTATCACTTTAGAATACTTTACTTAGTGTTATTCTATCGCATTTAATGAAGTCCCGATGATTAATTATCTCTGTTATAACGACGTTAAGATGTTTTCCTTGGCCAGATTTCGTCCCGTTATGGAACAAAACTTAAATAGTCTGCGATCCACATGTGTGGTCTTGAATATTAAATCGCGTGTCAATTATCTCGAGCGCATTCTGGAAGACTCTGAAATTGCTGGTTCCTTTGTGAAGCGGTGAATAATTTTAAGATTTTTCCTGTCCCGTGGATGTGGAACTAATTGTGAAGTATTAAATTTGCTCAAATTTTTTGATTGTAATTAAAGTTTCATAATTATTTCGAGGGCGGAGTTGTAGATTCAAACGGTTATTGATGGTTGCCAGATGATATTTTTTTCATTGGTTTATTATTTCTTCTTTAATTTGTTAGTTTCGAATGTTGATTGGAATGTGAAAAATCAAGAGAAATTCGCGACCAATTTGAATTCGACTCTGAGATATTGCTGGCTACCTTATAAGACAGTGAATAATTTTAACATTTGCCACATGTACTGTGGATGTGGAACTGATTGTGAAGTATGGAATTTGCTTAAATTTATTAATTTTTTTGGGGTGGAGTTGTAAACTCAAACGTTTGTTGATAATTGCCAGATGGTATATGTATATATATATATATATATATATGTTAATTATTTCTTCTGTTATTTGTCAATTTCGGATGTTGATTGGAATGTGAAAACTCGAGAGAAATTCGTGACCGATTTGAATTCGAATGCTTGCAATTGCAAGACACTGAAATTGCTGGTTCTGTGAGACAGTGAATAATTTTAAGATTTTTCGTGTCCTGTGGATGCGGAACTAATTTGTAAAGTATTAAATTCGCTCAAATTTTTTGATTGCATTTAAAGTTTCATAATTGTTTTGTGGGTGGAGTTGTAGATTCAAATATTTGTTGATTGCTCCTTGATGATATAATTTTTTTTGTTAAGTATTTCTTCTATAATGTTTTAGTTTGAAATTTGGACTGGAATATAAAAAAATCGATATAAATTCGCTAGCGATATGAATTCGAATGCTTGTAACTTCAATTATCTGTATTTGAATATTTATAAAGGAAAGCGTAGACATACTTTTTTTTGTACGTATGTTTCTAAATCATGTAAACAATAGTTTTTATTTTTTTGGTGCATTATTGTGTATCATTCACGATAAAAACAGAGAAAAAAAACCCGCAACATTAAATGCTGAAAGCATAAAATGTTGTTCAACAAACATCAAATGGTCAATTTTTGCTAAGCATAACATTTTATCATTTTGATGCTTAGCAAAGCTCAATATTTTTAAATTAATTTTTTTTACGCTTATCTAATTTTTTTTTTAAAAAAAAATTTGAATGACTTTTTACATTATAAAAATATATTTTAAAAAAGCTTTCTTTAAATCTGTTTCAAAGTTTGTGTAACATATCTTGAGAAACGGTCACACACGCACGAATTTCAGGTGGACTATTTTTTTCCCTTTCTTCTTTCCTTTAAACAAAACTGCACAAAAGATTTATCACATGAAAATGCCTTAAAATTCGGATAAATATCTTATTTACCGTAACTTCTGACATTTAGGATTAAGCTATAGGTTATTATTATGGAATAAAAATTAAAATTTATGCTAAAAATAATACTGCACCTTTGGTTATTCGAACGGAGTTCAAAAAAGATAAAAAAGGATGAAAATTAACGCGAAGGCGTTTTTAAAAACTCGATTGTAAAATTAGAAAATTACATTTAGATGAGATAGGTTTTGCTTTTTACGAGCTTTCTTATGTTATGTTTAAAGAAATCCTAAATTTTGTCGTTTAAGTAATGGAATTTTTTTTTTTTAAGTTGTCAAATATTGAATAACCTCTTTTGAGTTTTTTGACAAGTTTCTAAGGAATGCTTAATGGTATTTCATAGCAAAAAAAAAAAAAAAAACCTTCCTTGAAAAGAGAGGGTATTTTAGAATAGAGGGAATATAGAATTTATTAGTTTTGTTGTCAAGACACTTAAAAAGTATCTTGGCAACAAAACTAATAAATTCTATGTTGTTGTATTTTGAAGTTTTTCTATTCTGAAGAATTTATTTTCAAACATTCCACAAAATGAATTGTTTTTAGAATTTATGGAGCTCAAACTACTTACTTTTCGTTATTAAATATAACAATAAATTTGGCTATCATGTTGCTTTCAAATGGCTAAGAATTGTTCTTTCATGCCTTTTTTTTATGAGTCGGCATTTTCATGTGCTATACAATACTCTGATTATTGCCTACTGTATTATGCTTGAAATACCAAGAGTTTTTTTTTTTATAAATTCGAGTATATAAATCTCCTAAAAATGCATTTCATTTATTTTCTTTATTTCCGTTTTTCCTCTTAAATGATACACTTACGTTTTAGTTACTTTATTAATTCTCAAAATTTAACGAGTATAAAACACAAGAGGATTTGTAACGAGGTTCTCGAACATATATTTCCCTTCGACTAACACTTCAGAGAGAATGATCGGAAGTCTTCAACGAAGACCGTTGACTTATATTGATCGAAAGAATATAGAGATCGGATTGGATGATAGTGTGAATTAAGCATTCTTGTACAGTCGTTGGTTCGGATCTCGCTTTCAAACCCTACTACTGACTCTGACTTGATTTGTTTTAAGAGTTTAATGTCTTTTTATAATATTAGTCTTTAGATAAGAACGTAGCAGGGATTAATCTGCATTTGGGATAATGAGCATTTTAAGAGTTGATTATTCTCTTATGAGAATATTAAATTTTGAGTGAATGGTTTGACTTTCTGTTCTTTTGACTATTTATTTGATGATTGAACTGTAAAGGACATTTATGGATGAAGTAAGAGCAATTATTGCAACCAAGTTGATACAGGTTCCTATGATTATAATGCACTTATATATCTTTAATATCGTTGTCAGTATAATCAGCAACAACAACAAATCTTTAATATCGTTGTCAGTATAATAATAATAATAATAATAATAAAAAAAACACTTGAATTAATTTCATAAACTCGCAACTTAGAAATAAAACAAAAGCAAAAAACAGTTTGAAATAACCAGAATGTTTTTTTTTTACCTTTATTTAAAGTTTCACATGAATATGTGATTATTTTCAGTTACAAAAATAATAAGTACGCTAACTGGTCTTTATTGATGTTTTTATTATGAGGAGCTCTGCGTTGTTTAATCGCACTCTGAGGTGGAACTAGGGGCGTTACACTATGTGGTGGTCCTCTTTTAAACTGCTTGCCACCTTATCACTATGCCTAAAGGCTGCTAGATCCACTTACACTTCTCACCTTGCCATGAATGAGCTTGTTGGAACAACTAATTTCTACTTGCAAGTATTCTGTGTGTGTACCTACAGTATTAGTATTTAAACATGTGCAGCTATCGGAAGAACTCGGTAAAAGAAGAAAAAGAATTTCTTGCTTTGTCTCCTTGAAAAAGAATTTCTTGCTTTGTCTCCTCTCCTGGTCCTGTCTCGATTCCCTTTTCTATCGACAGCTCAAATCTTCTGAACTAATCCTGGATCAGTAGAAGACATCTCGAACCATTAGATTTATGGTCCTCATTACGCAAGTTCTCTGAGGCGCTTCTTGGATACTCGAATCTTGCTTGCATTAATGTCTACTAGGTTATTCGTCAATTGCTTTTCATCATTAAGTTCCGTGATATTTTTATGATACAAGCTGAACACCTTTGAGTTACCATTAGCTATTACTTGTGTAAATATTTTCCTTTGAATTCATTATTATTCTATTTGAACAAGCGATATTCTCATGCACAATACTAAATTGCAGATAAACATTGATATTTTTAAATATTATATTATCCTGGATCATTTGCAATCTACTCAGGAAGGTGTGGTATATGCTTGTGTATCTAATTTCCCCTTCAAACTCTAAATAATCGGAACAATATAAGATATATGTTACACAGGAAGTTGGTGTTATTCTTCTTCTAGAAGCTGTGCATTAAGAGCACCAGTCTCTCCTCGGTTGTTTATAAGAGTGCCGTTATATAATAAAATAGATTATTAAATTGTTTTTTGGGTATTAATTTTTATTTTAAACAAATTTCTGAAGTATGTGCTACGACGAATAAATCAATTTTACTGTATTTGATCCTACCGGGTATATTTACTAACATATCCATTGCATTCAATGATTTACAATATTTATTACCATTCTATAATAACAATTTCAATGCCACAGACGTTAGTGAAATTCGTGTATAGATAATTATAATGACCCCATTAATTTATTCTATTCGTTCATGCTGAATATATGTTCTTGATATTTATTCCTCTCACCGCCACATCAATCACTTGTGGCCCTATAATTAACCGTAATGCAATGTTCGTACGCGCCCTCACTTCTGGAACCAAGCGAGAGAATTCTGTGAGCCTTGCTGAACTTCGCAGATTTAATTACTCAGGCTTGATTGCCTCTGCCTCTGGTCGCGTCAGCCCGTCTACCTGTGTTTTATGGGGAAGGCCCTCTCCAAGCAGTTGAAAGAGCCTCTGCTATCTCAATTGATCTGGATGCATGTGGAACATCACCTCCAAACAATCGTCTTCTATCCCGGGACAGGCCTTGCTTTACCAACGGCCCGAATTAAACTGTCTGGTGGAATAAATTGATCGGATAATAAATTAATTCTATGAAATTTTCAGAGTTTTCTGTACTGTGGGTTTCTCTGGATGAAGTACGTTTTCGTTTTGGTAAGGGATGTTTGTATAATTTTGGTTAACCGTTGGTTAACGAGTTGGAGGGCTCTATGTGCGTATATATTCCCATTTATTTTTGCAATATTCGAACTTCATCGAATTAAAATAAATAGCACTTAAGACATAATTTTATTTCTTATTTTATGCATGTGTGCTAATTATTTACATTATTTTTTTATTGTTCAGATCGTAATGAATCAAAGATAACTATTTCAGTGTTACAAGTGTATGGGCCTGGGGTGTAGCGAGAAATTTCTCATAGGGGGAAGTTTCTCCCTTTGAATTCATACCTTAAAATTAGTTTCAAATTTCATTGGTTGTTTTCAAGGTGAAAAGAATGTTAAAGGTGAGTATGGGATTTCGATTATTAATTTTTTCGGGGGAAAATATAGAAAAATTGAGTATTAAAAGTTTCAGTTTTGAAATTTCAGTATACAGAAATCTTTATGGGGGGGAGAAATTACCCCCTTTCCTTTACTCCCCATCGCTACGCATCTGGTATATGCTATTATTTTTCAGTGAAAGTTCCCATTTTTCCTTTAAAAATACGATTTATTAATTGAATAAAATAGTAATAATCATTTTTTTTTAAAAAAAAAATACTAGTTCAAAGTCAAGCAAAATGATTTTACCTTTAGGGGATTCTGATTTATGTTATTTTTTTTTAAAAAAAATTACAATGGATAAAAAACAGTTCTTGTTTAAAAACAGTTTATCGTGATCAAATGAAATATTTAATCATCAAATTTATAGTAGAGGCGTTCACCTAGATATATGTGTTGTATATACAAACACTTCGAGCCGACGTTTTATGCAGTTTGTTCAGATAGGGAGCGCCACCTGGTGGATCGCTTAATTTACATTTTTTTCTTAGGAAATAGAAATTAAATGATTTTTTTTTAGTTGCTGTCAGCAAATAGTGCTGACAGCAATTAAAAAAAAAAAAAAAATTCGACGCACCAAATTTGATGACTTGAAGTTAATTGAAAATAATGTTATAGGTCCTCTGTTTCCAAGATTTATTCTACTAAGGAACATTCTACATGGAACTAGAATTTTTTAAAAAAAAAAAAAAAAAAAAAAATTGCTTAACTGTGAATGATATATTTTGGAAAAATATTTCATTTGTGTAATGATAATTTTTTTTCTTTGGGAGTAAAAATGTCTAATTACTACTCATGAAAAATCTTTAGGTCATTTTGTAATTGATATTTAAAACAAAATAACCGAAAAAGCCTTCTATGAGCAAGTTGTGGTCCAAAAGGCCAGGCAGGATCATACCTTACTTAAAAAGACACTAGTATTCCAGAAATTGCAGAAATATTTATTGATGCGAAAATGTATGTATTTCAGTGATATATTGAAAATCACATTTAAGTAATCATCATAAAAGCATTTCTTTTGAAAAAAAAAAGTTCTATTATTTGTGTAAAATATATTAATCATATTGTTCTGAAATAATACATTACTTTTAAAATATTATATGTTTCGTATTTCATCCTGAAATGCATAGTGCTTTTGCGAGGGGATATGTGCATTTATAATCAAAAGTTTCGAAAATTTTTTCACTGTTCATGTTCTTTAGAATGTCCTGTTTTAATCTGAGCAATGAAAAATCGCGCTGTTTCACGCGATCGCATTTCAGTTCGCTTACACCTCAACTCTCTTCTGTAGTTAAAGGGGAAAAAAAATCAGATAACTTCAGCTAAAGTAGATCGATCCAGAAGTTCGTCAGCCGCAACATCAATAACTATAATCCCCTTCTTTCAAGAATAAAAGAATATTTTGCGTGTGTGTATTTTTAAGGTTTAGTTGTGGTTCTTTTTTTTTTTATTCCCTTTTCTTTTGTTGGTGGAAAGAAAAATAAGTCGTCGTGTTCAACTCTTCATGGCTTATCTGCAACAAAACTATAACTTAACATGAAAAAGAATGTATTTTTCTCAATTCTGTAATGTTTTTTTAAAAATATTTTTTATTTTATTGGGAAGTAATATGGTTCATAATATCTGTTTAACGCCTAGCGACCGTGTCCAAAATTTCGACGAGCATCCAAGCATGGAAGGTAAAATATGGTTAAATTTTTTTGTTTTGTTTGTTGCTGTCATTTAAGATATAGCTTTTTTTTTTGTTGTTGTTTCAAGACTTATTCAAGTGATTTGTTTTTAAAAATCGTATGCTGACATATCGATGAACAAGATTAATGAATCTTCAGTTCTTTTTTTTTGTTTTGATAATAATTGTACGATACCAATGTTTATTTATAAACCTATTTTTTTTATTTTTGGAATTTTATGAAATTACTGGTTTTTTTTTATTATTTAGTTATCATTTATAAAAACCCAGGAAAAACGTACCATGTGTTAATTTATGTAAACGTATGAAAGTGAGACACAAAGTTTCTAGTCCGCTAGTTAGCAAACTTGTGACGGCAAACCATTCCTGTTTGCCTCTTGTGCCATAGCTAAACTCAATATATTAAAATTAAAAGTTGATCAAAGAGACGTTAGAACAATAAACACAGTATTTATTAGTTGATAGCTAATATAACGACAATTATAAATCTCTTCCAGACAGGGCCTTAACTATATTAACTCAATCTACCAGTAATAATCTAACTGACTCTTACCACTAAGGCTATCTTGATTTCTAGCGTGCATTAACCAGCCAATAACTTGTAACAATTTCCGGCTCCGACTTCAACTCCGACTCTGGAACAATTGCTGAACACTAGAATTACTCAACCTCAACCTCTCTATCGCGACTCTCAGTCTGAGTTAATGTATTCCTTAATCTCCTTCTTCACTTCATTTCTACCTGCTTTCGATTTACATATTCATGTTTCATTTTTGGTTGGGCAAAGGTTGTTTAGCAAAAGCAGTCAATCTTAATTAAAAGTCCCCAAGGTTAGTAAAAAGAAAACCGCGAATAGCCCAACGTCACAAACTCGTCATCCAAAAAAGCCAAATATAAACATTACAAAATCAAAGTTTATTCAAAATGCCAATTTCTTTAAAATTTAAACTTTGTTTTAGTAGATATTTTCATGAAAATAATTAGGATTAAAAGTACAATCTTGAGCTAGCCTTTACTAAATATGTCTTAATTTAAGGGTACATTACATAAAACTTGGTATCGTATCGATATAAAACTAGTATTTATCCCCGCCCCCCCGCCGCCCCGGTCGACCGACCGAATAATGGTGAAACAATAAATTCAGAAAAAATACATTTTGTACCTATGCTGCTTTGTTTGTAGCATTGCTGCCCGCCGAAAAGTATTTTAACTACAAATAGTTGTAATACATATCGGCGTGCAGCAATTCGATGGAGATAATGATACACATGTTTGCGAGAGAATATCCGTGCAATTGTTGCTTTCTAAAAATGTACCTCTTTTCTGTACGCTTGCGTTTCAAAAGTGTTTGCTCGTCTCTTACAAGGCAAGTTAATAAATAATATTCCGTGTCTGCAGTAAATTTTCGTGGAAGAGCCGCAGCCAAGGAGTTAGAGCCACGGTTTGCCGACCACTGTTCTAGTCGAAAGTGTTACTCTGCTTAATACCCCCCCCCCCACGCGTTCAAATTGTTGAATTATATAATTTGCAATGGCTTTACCCAAATTTTTGCGCTGTATGAAAAGGATTGGGTTAGTTTTTTCGAAAAATGCCTGGTAAAACTTCGTTGTGAAACACGTTCTTTCATCCGTTGAGCACAGTAAAACTTAATATCTTATATGCTTTTTTCCCCTTTTTGATCGCGTGGGGTGGTTTTTCGGAATCTAACGCAGACACTGTGACTTTCCTTTTGTTTTAAATGTCAAGTATGCGTAAATCTTATCAAGATCGAAACAAAATTGTAGTTTTGAATGAATTAAATACAAACGTATGTTTCGCTTTATATGAGATTCTTGTTAATCAAACAATATTCAATTGCATATAAATTATTTGACTTGTTTTTTTAGTAAATATGATCATTTGTAATTTTAAAATTAAAAGAAGGTTTCTCGTGAAACTTTTGGACCAGTTTTATTCTTAAAACTTATTACGCCACACAATGTTTTTCTGTAAAGGAAATAATAATAATAATACTACGACGAAAATAATGTTGATAAAAAATTAGTCACGTATGTTAATTTTTATCTCCCCCCCCTTTTCATTTTTTTGCCAATAAATTAATTTTATTTATAATTTTTTTGAACTGGAAAGTGATAAATTTAATTTATATAATAAGGGGGATAGTTAAATATATTGTGAAATAGACACTTATATAAGTACTGTCACTTAGTAATTGATTTTATGGAATGTTGTAAATAATAATTACATAAGAGTTTTAGTTATGTATAAATTAGTAGTATAATTATAGCATTGTTATATTTATCGGTGTTTTTATTATTTTGAGTTTTTAATCACCGAAATTCAGTAATCGACTAGTCATTCTTGTAACAAGTTTTTTCTCACGGTATTAGAACATTAGAATATTCTTTAGTGTGTATTTCCGGGTAGATAATTTTTCGTTATAAGAAAGAGGTGACCAAACATTAACCTTAATTACGGAAGCAAATTTTTTTTGAAAAGCATGACAACCTTTGCATTCTACCGGTTTTACGTGTGAATGGCTTCCAAAAATCATGCTACCGTAAATTATCGAGCATACCCGTAAAACTTCTATCGTCTTTCTCGTTTTACGTTTTGGGAGAGACTTTCTAATCTTCATAGAAGATAAGAGTAGGGAAAATAGAACGAGGGGAAGAAAAAAAATCGTCTGCGAGTAACACTGGATGCCAGGTGTCGACGTTTAAACGTTTCATAATGGCTACCGTTGGTGTTGTGTATCTTCACTAATGAGGCAAAAATTACGCCGAAAAATTACCGCCGTCTGAAAAGGAATAAAAAGAAAATAAAGGGGGTAAAAAAAGAAGAGCTTAGTTCATTAGCGTGGTTCTTTTTGCGGTCCTACGGTTATTTTTAGAATAGCATCATTATACGTACGCATTTCCTCGAAAACTCTATAGTTGGCTTTCCTAGCGTATTATAAAGAGGTAGTGAATTACCGGTGTTTTTACCTTTTGGGATGAAGAGAGATTTTTTTTTGAAAAAAAATCTGTCATTGTATACCATTCTAAAAATACCGAATAAAGGACGAGGAGTTCCATGGAATCAGGTTTCTTAAAGTCATAATTTTCGACATATTTTAGAGTCATTTGTAATTATAGTTCTGTGCGCTCTCTCGCTCTGAGTAGACATTCCTGTCATAGTATTAGGAGTTGTGTAAGCGACCAGTTATGACTAGTTTAGTAGTAATTACTTGTTAGAATCTGTCATTAGTCATATCGCACGGACGCGCTGTAATTAGGCCTGTCCTGTTGTTCATGTAAATGGAATAAATAAATAGGTGAATGTGTTGTAGTAACCGCTTGCAGTGTTGGTTAGCAGTAATTAAATTATTCGCATAAATTTCGGTCGTTATTTAGAGTAATATATCATTCATACGGGATAAATTAGTATTTTCAAATGAAATTCTTAATATATTATTGGGTTTGTGTGAATCCAAGCTAAAAATAACCAGTAGTTTTATTTATTTATTATTATTTTTCATTTTTAAGGCTGTCTTTGCTTAAGGGGACTTAGTACCTTTGCACCTTCAAAAATTCGATTTTTCAAATTTGTTTTCAAAAAATTGTGTTGGATGTTAAGAGCATTTTAAAGCAAACCGCGTCAAAATCCAACAATTATTACGCCCTGTGCAATAAAAAATGTAAATGTCTAAAATAGCTTGTTCTATGTAATGCAATGTAAACAAACCTCTTTTTCTCAGTTTCTTATTTTTACACTTTCCCACAGGATTAAAAAAAAATGTTTTGCATGCAGAGCTTTGAAATTTTACATGAGTGTTGCACTTGTAGATCTTTATTCTGTGAACCTCAATTTTGTTAATAGGATGATTAGATTTTATTTTATAACATGATACATGAAAAAAAAAGTTCCTAAATACAAACTAGATAACTTTTTTAATTTTTCAATTTTTTTAATGTAAGATAAATTTAAAATTTGAGGTTTACAGAATAAGGTCATTATTTAGCTTTAATTTGTATAAGAATTATGGTTCAACTGTACATCTTTCAAATGTTATCTTGTGGGTAACGTAAGGTAAGCTAATTAATTTTTAAAAATTTTTGTACACATATTTCATGTTGTATAAGAAAATATATTAATTTAATAGCAAATCTTGACCCAATATTTTAAACTATACTCTATATTACTCAAACTGGTAAAGTTTCACATTGAAATTAGCAAAAATTGATGATTTATGAAGAATCGAAAAAAGTTTGTCAAAATGTTCTACTTTTGATTTCGAAAGGTACTAAATCCCCTTAATGTCTGAGAACCCTATTGAAACTTGGAACGCATTTAAAAAAAAAATCAATTTTCATGTAAGTTTGATGTTGTAACGCTTGTATAAAAGTTTTTTTTTTTTAATCTTCATTTTGCTTGACTTAACGTATACGTCGTACGTTAATTTAGTTACCAAGCGAAAGTGTACGTTTACGTATCATGTGTTATACAAAATAAATGCTCTTGGTATTGTATGTTTAGTTCTTTGGTGATTTTATAACCTATGAGGCATCTTAACTGGGAGAATGCGTTGACTTTAAGAACACATTTTTCTTACGTATTTTTTTTTTAAAATTAAAATCCCAAACAATCATTGGAAGACGTACATAATCAAAACTATTATGGAATGTTGGGTACTATATATATATTTTTTTGAATCGCTAATTTTTTGTCTTATTGCCTTTCACTTTATAGAACAAAAGCTTCTTTTTTTTTCTTTTTTTTTTTTTTTTTTTGTAAATATCTTTTCAATAACACAAATTCCTCTAAAATGTAAACAGAATACCACAACGAAAGTAAACATTTATCATTATCAATGAACTTTCATAAACACACTCGAAACATTCCCATACCGGATAATTTATTAACCATTAATTAGTAAGTTTCTGTGAATCATAAATATTCCCTCCTTTTGTCGCCATTTGCAAGTTGCTTTAATATCATTTGGCGAATTCATTTCAGAAAGAAACTATAAATGCTCGCCAAAAACAATCGTTTATAACTAACTTAAAAAAAATATGGGCGCCATCTGTAGTAGAAATCCTCAAATATGGCAATAATAAACAATTTTTTTAGTTTGAAATTTTAACAAATTGATTAATAGCGACACAAAACTCTGTATTCTGGCTTTGCTATCCTGTTGAGAGATGCGTATATTTCTTAACAACTCAGTTATGCTTGAAACAATAAGTTTTTTTTCCAATAAAAAATGTATTCGAATGTTTCATCTTCTATACCTTAACATAGAAAACTAAATATCCATTTCGCATTGAGGCAAAAAATTATGTATTTCTTAAAAATCTGAAAATTCTAAGAACACTATCTAATAAATGATTATATATGCTACATCCATAGTAATTCATAGGAATACTGGAGCATTTCTTCTACGTGAAAATGATATCGAAGTTTTGGCCCTCTAATCTTTAACATTATCAGAAAACAGAACTAAATATATTCATGATAAATTAAATGCACAAGAGATCAAATTTTTAAAACCTTTTTGTTTGCTTTTATTTAAATTTTTTTTTATTTCTACTCCCATACATTTTCATAAAAAAAAATAATATATCAAATATTAGTATCCATTTAATTTATTGCTCATACTAAATTCTGAGCACAAGTTTAAAATTTTTTATTCACTATGCTATTACTATAAAACTTTTCTGCGGAAATGGTATTGGCCCAGTGAAATAGAACTTATTTCATTCCTTACTCACAGCTTAACGCCATAACATTCCATCACATAAAAGAAGTTCGAATAAAAAAAAAAGTTCTTTTATCTTCAATTAATATTTAATTTGTAGGGGACGGAAGCCCATTTCTTTCTAGAAGCCTGACTATATTTATTTCACCATTGACCGTTGATCCGTCACTTGATAGGGAAGAGAAGAATACTTATGCTCGGATCATTTTGATTTTTTTCATACTCTTTCTTGGCTGACTGTCTTGATCTTTATTCTAAATATATCTCTCCGTGTTAGGGTGTGCCTCTTCTTCTCTACTGATGATCAGTAGTATAAAGCTAATAGCATATCTTCCACTCATGATAATTGGACGCTTTTTTCTTAAGATTACTTCGGAGAAAAACTAGATCATACTGGTTGCCCTGCCGCTACTGTCTTGCAAGAAAAAAAAACGAGATAAAAAAAATACGATAAAAAAATTTGGATATGTTCCCAAATTTTTTTTGGTTTTGTTTTCCCTTTCTTGAATGTATCTCCATCTACTCTATCCATCTTTGGATGACTATTTGTTGTTGCCACCGGAATAACAAGTATGGAGAAATAAACATGAAAAAAAAAAAAAAAAATGAAATCCAGTGCCGCTAGAGGTTGTTATTTATTAACTGTGTTTCTACCCTTCTTGTGCTGGGCAGTGTGCAAGTATCGACTTACGATAGCAAGTTAGGACCCTTCAATAAATTGAATATGTCCGCTTTCTGCATTGTTGACTATGTAATCATCAATCTATCTGATGAATTGTCTTCGGTTGTAGAATGTGTTGGAGCAACTATTTTTTCAATATGATGAATAGATCGTAATCATGCGTTATTGTGCATTATATTTTCGACTCTCCTATTCCCTTTTAAAGAGTTGTAAAGTAAGTAACCCAGCACAAAAGTTTATAAACCTTTTTGCTGAAATTTACAAGGGGGCGGGGGGGGGTCGTAAAGTTTGAATTATTACTAAGAAATAAACGAGATATCTGAATAAAATTTGTTCTGTTTATTATTGGATTTTCATGTTCATAATACTGTAAATTACGACGTTTAATGTTGATTTTTTTGGTTTCTGAAAGCTGTTAATTGAAGTTATCCGCAGTATCGTTAAGTTGTAATTATTATCACGGTATATCGTAGCGTTTTAATTATTACCAAAAATAATCGAGACAGAAACGTAATTTTATTTATTTTTCTTTAAAGACTTCTCTATATAGTCACCATCTAGACTCGTACATTTCTTCCATCGTTTCTTGACCTTTCGAAGGTCATCACTGTACAACTCAGCACACAGATTGAACTCTTATCTTCTTCATGCTGAGGGTTACTTCAATCTATGGCTTCCTGTAACCAAATAAACCAACATGAATAGCCGCAATTAACAACATGACGTACAATAGGATCATTTAATATTCAGATTAAGTTTATGGTACACTAACGTGTACCTAAAAACTTTTTAAATCGAGAATACTTCTGTTGAATGTTGTTGTATTTAAATGCTTACAATTTCCTTTGATTCCCTTCTTATGCTTTATTAAATTCCCACTATTAGCTCACACTCTCCATTCCTTATTATTAGCTCACACTCTCCATTCCTTATTATTAGCTCACACTCTCTCAATCGTTAATAAAATACTTTTTATTCAACCACTTAAGTTCAAAATACAATTTATAAAAACTTGTAGTGGATGACACTTTATGTTAATACAGTTTCTTCAAATATGAATTCATTTAATTAAATTTAATTGGTAAAAATGCTGTTTAGCCCAACCGCTTGGCGAAAATTGCCAAACTTGGCGAAATTTTTTTGGCTGAACTTTAAAATCGTGAAGCGTACCAGGGTAGCCATATTTGGCAAAATACTGCTAAATAATCCCTGTCGCCAAGAGTGGTTGGGCTAAACTGCATTCCAACCATTTAATTTACTGGAGGAATTAAGAAACAAGCCAATGCTTCTACTATGTCATCTGTCTTGCAATGGCAAATTTAGTAGAGCGTCGGCGTAGAGTCTTCATGCCTTCGGATCGAATCTCGTCGATGTACAAATTTTTTTTATTTGATTTTCAAATAATTAATTTTGGTTTTATATGAGAGAAAAAAATTTATCTTATATATTATATTTAGCAGGATATAAATTTAGGAATAAATACCGAAGCGTGTAGATCGCTGGAAAAAAAAAATTCTTTTGCCACTTAATATTGTGATTCTGTCATATGTATATACATATTTATATAAATTGTAATTATTTAATAAAAAGTAATTAAAATAAAAATTTTCTTTGTTGACCTAAGTAGGAATTGACTTAATTTTTTTTTCATATTACTTGTTTATTGAAATTATAAAATAATACCATACGTGCGAATGTATAAAATTTATTAGCTACCAGACTATCTAACTTACAAAACTCAAAAATTATTAAAAGATACTTAATAAAAATCATTTTGTTCCGAAGAAGTGTTTAAAACGCAATATAACATTTGCATACCTAAATCAGAAACATTTTTTCCCCTCAAATATTTAATAATTTTTTTTATAGAAATGACGAAGTTTGTTATTGAAGTTGATTCCTAAAAAAAATACACGCGTGTGTTTTGATATACATTTATACGTAACAAAATATTTACATTCAGAACTTTTAAATCCCCCTCGTCTCTTTTTAATTTACTTATTTCTTCAGTTGTGAATGCAGAATAAATGTTATTTTTTCGTGACTCGTTCAAACCTTCTAGGTTGGCAGTCATTAGTCACTGTAACCGCAGATTATCCAAGTTCTCAAGATACAATTTACTGTTAAAAAATCCTCAGATTAAATAGAATCAACTTTCACATTAATTACTCTAGGGTAGCACATACATTAAGGAAATCTTTTGATTCTTGAAGCTTAACTTTAAATAGCATTCGTCTCCAATTACTTAAAAACTTTTCTTCGTTTGTCGTCTTGTTTGTGCCATTAATGAGCTAGCCTTTGAAAAAAGCAAGCAACAGTTAATGAAGGACCGCGATAAACTGTTCATGTTTATATTTGACGTCTGGTTGCTATAAACACATCAACGTGTAAATCCCTTTAATGTTTATCCTAGGAGTATCTTTATTACTCGACATGAAATAAACAGTAGTGTGGATGGGGGAGGAAAGCATATAAATTCTTTTTAAAAATGAATTTTACCACCAAGTTCTAGGCGGGAAAAAAAAAAGAGAAATAAATAAAAGAGGAGAAGAAATAACTGACGACGAATTAAAAAGAAATCTTGGTTACTAGATGAAAATGGAATACTGTGATAGCGATGAAAAAGTAAGTGAGGACTTGTCATCGTATCATAGTGTATCTTGATAACATAGGGGACTCCCCCCATTTTGTGCCTCACATCACAGTATCCGCTTCTTAGCGTAAGTGGTAGACGCCAGCTGCGTTGTTCAGAAGCTCTTTTAACAGACTTAAAAAAATAATAAAAAAACCGCCGATGGGGGGGGGGATATCGCAACTGTGTGGCGTTAAATGATAGGTTTCTTGGTATGAGGGAGGAAACAAATGTGATGAAGTTGAAAGAAATTGTTTATGCCAACTCGATGAGGCTGATTGGTTCGTTTTGTTTTGATTTTTAGTGGTTTATTTAAGAGCTTTACCTTGTTGACACCCGGCGGATAGACGAGTCTTTATCGGGAGTTGATTGTACTTTTTACAAGGGCCACTTTATACTGAATGAAAAAGCAATCCACACAACTACTTTGACCGATGACGTCTTGGGGCAGCTGAACATAGAAACAAATGAGAATTTTATCGGGTGTCAATTATGGCTTCAGATAGCGATAGCCCTTGCTTTTTTTTCTTCGGTATCTTGGGAAAAAATAACAAGCGGTTTAGATTACTTAATGCTTTCCTGTATGATGGATGATATTTAGAAAGATTCATCTTTATCCCAAGGCGTAATGTCAGTTTTAGAAAATGGTTCTTCTACCTGCATATCGGACTCCTATGAGCGTTAATACATTCTTGTCTTTTACTAGAATTGACCCGCATTTTGGAAAATGGTTACTATTATTCATCAATGACAGCACTTAAAAGATATTACTTGAACATATATCAAAAGAAATGACGTTGAACATAGAGAGAAAAATGAGAAAAAGGAACCAACAGTGACACCGAATGATCTGTAACTTAACTTAATCTTCTTTTACTCTCAGTGATTTTGTTCTTTTTCTCTTCGATTTCGTTCTTTCCGAAAATGGTAACATTGTGAACTTCTATTTTGTTCCTTACTCGGAAAGTAATTGATATTTGCTAGTCATAAACTTCAGACGAGTTCATTATTTTTGAACGGAAACACAGAGAAAAAAAGGAAATGGCGTGGTATCAAAACGACATTTTTCTTCTAAATAGTGTAATGTAGTGTAATTCTTAATAATAAACTATAGCTTAGAAATAGTATACTTTGTATTTTATCTGCTTCTCAATCATATTATCATTTATCTGTCTTGCTTATTTATTGACTAAAACATTGTACTTTATTTTTCCAGTTTTATATATTTGTAAATTATAGATAATTTATTCTTATAGATAAGAAATTTTTATATTATATTGATTGTGATGATGGTAATTGTTTATATTACTAAATGCATAGCTTTTGTTCATTCAAGTGTTGTACTGAAGAAAAAAATTATTCGACAACACACGCACGCACGCACGCACATACACACACAAAGCATTGAATATTGACAGTATGTAAAATGTTTATTTGTACATGCATCATAAAATTCTATTTGTGATAGATTTTTTGAGTTTACTGAAAGTACTACCAATAATTTCACGATATATTTATCAATAATTATGGACTATCTTCAAGACTGTGAAAAATAAAGAATACATTTTGTATTGAAAGATAATAGTAATGAAGCTTCGAACATTAAAATTTTGACACTGATTTGGGGATAGGAACATAATCACCGTGTCTTCAATATATCGAGCCAATCGATCGAATATCAATTTACAGCAAAGAAAAATTATATATCAGAGATATAATTTAATAAATTACAGGTATATACTAGTATTAAAACAATAATAATGAAGCTGTATTACTCGGCAAAGAAGTTCGATTCTAATTAAATCTTGAATACTTTGCTTGGATCTTGGCTCGATTTATGCTGACTGTTGAATCATCTCAAGAATAAGGAATACTTGTAAACATGAATTGACCATCATTGAAATGTTTCTGAAATGCGAATAAACCATGATTAGAATGTTAAAATTTTGAAGCTCTTTTATATTTGTTCGATATTGAAATTGGTTTTCGAATCTAAGATTGATATCGATTTAAAACTTTCAGATTTTTAAGGCTTTTATATTTAATAAATTATAAAAGAATATCCAACAAAAAATATATCCCCAACATTAAGAAAAAAAAGATATTTTAAATACTATGCTAGTATTCTTTAAACTTATCCTACAGACATATGTATAATGTAGTCTTAAAAAATGTTCTTGTCCTTATCTTTTGATGACATAATGGCTTAACTATAAAGAATTTTATGTAATTGATTAATCTTATCGTGAATATGTCACAAAGTTAATTTTACAGTATATTAGTATTTCATTACACGCTTCTTTTCTATTTTCTGTGGTGTAAAACTTTTTCATCACAGAAAATTTGCTAATGGCTCTGAAAGCTCGTCTTGAAGATCATCACCAGGCCTTGTTTAAAATTTATCGTACTGAATTGTTATTCCACTTTTACTATGATTTAATTAACTAGTCTCCTGTAAATAACATTGTCTCTAAATTCAACGAAAGTATTTTAAAGTCTTTTACACTAATTGACCTCAACTGTACCAAATATCTCGGGAAAAATTCCTCATTAGTCAACCTTTTGTAATCTATAATTACGAAGGTGTTAAATTGGGAAGCAAAGTTTCTTTTGGAACTGCTCACAGTCTGCTTTGTGTATGTTTTATTTTAATTAAATCTTTAAGGACGTCAGCAAGGGGATGCCAAAGTCGAGGAATAAAAAGAAAGTGAATTTATCCGCTTCGTAGGAAAATGCTTCTTTGCTTCATTGGTTCCAGTTGGCAAATCTGGTGAGCTTTGACTTAGAAAAATAGGATTTATGCAGTCTTTCTTTAACCTTCTTGCTGGAAAAGCTCTTTTACTTTTATTCTTTGGATCTTAGAAAGTTTTGGGAAGTCTTATTAAATATTTGTTTATACACAGAATATGAGAATTATGTTATTCGAAATATTTTTATATATTATGTGTGTGAGACAGATTTTTCCAGACTGAATAAAATTATGAAAATGTGGGAATATATGAATGATGTGCTGGTTTTTTGAATGATTATAAGACGATTTATTTTCGGTCTCAATGAGATTATAAACCGTATTTCGTTCGAAATTTTATGATCTCATGATGTTGAATTTTCGTCGCATTTCAGTTAATATTTGTCGATTTATTCTAACGAAATAAGTGCATTATGTTTAGCATTATCATAAAATTTAACATCACCTGTCTTGTTTCCCATTAAAAACTGATTATGTATCACCAAAAAGTTGTCTCAGAACTGTTTAACTTAAAAAAATTTCATGTAATAAACTTGAAAATTTTGAATTTTTTTTTAAATTTCCGATTCCGAATGAAATTTTGCCTATTCTCTGAGGATGTATAATTTTTTAAACTTGTTTGTAATAACTGAATAATAATTCTATATATTTTTTTTTGTTTTTTATTGCTTTTTATTTATATAATATGAGTGAATATGTGCGCGCGCATAATTCATTTATGAATATTATTAATCAGTTTATTCGTTATTCATTTCTAAGTGTTATTTCGCCTTATTTTTTTCTAAGTATTAAGTTTATCCGATTTTATAGCACTACTTAGCTGTAATGCAATTACTTTTTTTTTTTTTTTTAATTCTTGAAGCAATGTAGCATTATATGCTTGTCATTTACAAGTGTAGTTTTGCTTTTTCTTCACCGCAGTAATTAATTAAATCTGAGGAAAAAAATGTTCAAAATAATTATGTTCTTAAAGATAAAAATTGACTTTTGCCGCGAATTATAAAGAAAAATGTTTTTTTTTTTTTTTATCTTGATGCTATGAAAAAGCATTCTTTATTATCTGTATAGTATATAAATAAGCAACAATATCAACAAAATGTTACAACAATGTAACGTCGATTCAGAGAAAGAAAACTTCTTTCCAAAAAGTTTGAAAGCAATAAAAAAAGTTTAGAATAAAATCGAAGTATGAAAGAAAAAAAAATGAAGTGGGGAAATACTCTCCAAAACCATTTTTTATGATTTCGTATGAAGAAACAGTCCTGTCGATGCAGGTTTAAAACATCTCAACTCAACTTTTTTTTTCTAACGACACTTTTTGTGGCTTCTTAATAATACGCTCTGTTGAATAACGCTATATTTTATGAATAGATTTTCACATATTATATAAAATGTTTAGAGTGGAGATTTACTATTTCAAAATATAATGTGAAAATCGATCTTGTGTTAAAGAAATCCGATATTAAATATTTTACTCATAGATCTATCCGAAGATCAATTATATTTAAATATCAGTTTCCGATACTATTGGTAACAGTATCTTACCGATATTACCTGCGTTATTTTTAAATAATAAGTAAATATTGATTTTTTGTTGTCGAAATTTTCAATATTATATATGAGGTAGTTTTTACCAGAAATTTATTACTTTATTATATTTTTTAGAATTATAAATATTTATGGCTACTTACAAGATTATTAAAAAGGATCAATTCCATTAATATTAATAGATTTAAAATATTTGTTGCTTAATAAGTTTTCTTCCTCTCTTTTTAACTTGTTTTAAGAATAAAAATCAATTCCTTTTGTTCATCAGCTGTAAACATAAATCTTTATTCTCCAGTTTTCTCTAAAAAGACAATAACGAATTACTGTCATATTTTCAGTTCTTTTCTTTATTTCCATGCGACCATTTATTTCTCTTAGTCTTGATGCCATTGGTTGAATTTCTCGAGGCTGAAAGTTCTCACTTAGGGTGGGATTTTAAGAGAATGGGGTGCCAACTAGATGCCTGCTTCGTCACTTGACCGTTGTTTAAAATAACGAGTCCCGTCATCAATTGTCATTGTGTGCTTCTAAGAAGTGTGATGTAAATGAATAATTAATCAATAAATTCATGTGTATTTCTCTATGTATAATATCGATACAAAATGTGTTGCTGAACTAAAAATCTATCTATAACGGTTTAATGCCTCGTAATTACTTCATTCTCCTTCCATTATAAATCTAATATATAATAGTCACTTATAAATAATCAAATGAGTAGAAAATCACTCAGAGATGATAATCAAGTTATACTACTCAGACCTATGAATAATCAACTGTTAATTTATAACCTAATGTTTCTGAAGCATTATACGCTTCTAAATCCAGCGTTTAATATAATATCTTATTACTTATCTGATAGTAACCAGTCGGGTTCGAGTCCTTAAAGGATTTAAAGATGAGGGTCCGATTCACTAAACCTATGCCGTTCCTTCATTACTGTGATTTAATCACTTTTCACCTTTGTCAGTGCATTAACTATATCTCCGTTAAAAATTTCTGTTCTCTCTCCCTACTAACTATCAACTTTAGAATTACATTCTTCGCTGTTTATAAATGTAATTTATCAAATACTTTCTAATCTAATCTGCACAAGTCACGTTTCATCTATTGGGAGAAATATTCATTTTAAATAAATTCATTTAAAGCCCCAAAAATGTTAGTTGAAAGGAAAAGCATGATAGATACGATGCAGAACAGTAAATATCATTATGAATGCGTACATTTTCATTAAACGGGATCTTTTTAAAATTAAATATGATGATTAAGTATTATATCCCTTTTTCTTTAAAATAATTATGCTCTTACGATCAATAATTAATTGATATCGTTTCCCCATTACCCAGCATTAATTATTAGTTGAACTAGAGACGAAAACCGGTCTCCTCCTAATTTTAACTTCGATTACCTCTTAACCGAGCTTCAACATTTTTAAAAAGTTCTATTAAACGTACGATTTTTACTAATGAAATCGACATTTCGTCAGCACTTTTTGATCATCTCTTTCCTGAAACGATTATACATGCTTTTGCCTTGCGGGTTGAAGGTTATTTTTTACTGACATCAAATTGCTGAAAATTGGATTCATTAGCGAGATGCATGTAATTGCTTCGAAGCAGCGCAGTTTTAAACGTGGCACGCAACGTTCTGAGAAGACCCCGACTAAGTGATTCGGATGTTAATTTCGAATTTGTTCGAGTATTCATTGGAATTCTATGAAATTTTTATGTAATTTGATGTCGTCATATTTTTTTTTTTCGGGGGGGGATATAAGAAGTTTTTATTTACTTATTGAAAAAAATTTCATTGCGTAGTGCAAGACATGATTTTTTCAAGCAAAAAAAAAAAAAAAAAAAAAAAAAAAAAAAAAAAAAAAAAAAAAGTTGAAGAGTTATCGAAAGATTTATTAGTATGCAATTAGATAATTGAAAAAAATTTCATACTCGAGGAAAAAAAACATCCAAAGGTATGCTTTTAGACCAGTGTTTCCTAACCACTTCTCCGCGGCATTTTGCTGTCGGTCCGCAAAAAATGTAAAACTTTTATGTCCTTTCTAAGGTTATTTAAACCTCTCAACATTATTTTCCACAAATATAAACCTAAGTACATATACAACGTGTATACGCCAAAAGAGAGCATATTAAATTTACATCCCGATTTGAAATAGTTAGATATTTTATCTTTCTCGTTTCAATCAACAATTCTATCAATGATTCACACCCCTGCATTTCTACCGCATTCGAAGAGGGTCAGGCGCTGCGTCTGACAATTATATAGGCAAAGTGCGCAGGTTCCGATAAACGATCAGCAGGTACAAAAGGTTGTGAAACACTGCTTTAGATGTCTTTTTATATTGTGATTCAAGGCACTATTTACTGTAATTATATACAGTACTTTCTCCCTCTATAATCCAGCATTTTATCTCTCCAGCCTTGCTTGTAATCCGGCGTTTTTATACAGACAGACAAGACGATGTTATTGCATGCTTTGTATTGCTTTGGAATACGAGGGTGGTTCTGAAAAGTTTCCGACCTAACAAAGATACAAGACATTTTTTTCCCTTTAAATTAATTATTATTCTTTTAAATAGTCTCCTTGTAAGTCTACACACTTCTCCTATCGACGCTCCCATCTCTTTAACCAGACCAAATAGTACTCGGTGTATTCCTCTGCAAAATAATTATTTATGAAGGTACTGGACTCCTGATTTGACGAAAATCTCTTGTTTTCCGAGCGCAATTTTTAGATTTGGGAGCAAAAAGATTCGCCTGGGTCTAGATCTGGTGAGTGAGGAGAGTTCTCTAGCAGTTTAAACCGTAATTCGTGGATTCTTGCCATGGCAACCGTTGAGATGCATGACGGTGCATTGTCCTGGTGAAACAAAATCACCCCCCCCCCGGGAAATGGGGCCGTTTTTCCACAATTTCTGCCTTCCGCTTGTCAAGTAGTGATGCGTAGTATGCTCCTGTAATGGTTTTTCCTGTTTGAAGATAATCGATTAAGATAACTTCATGACTATCCCAAAAAACTCTCGCCATCGCTTTCCCAGTCGAAAAAGCAGTTTTTGCTTTTTTTCGGAGTCGATTCCCTTTTTGCAGTCCACTATTTTGACTGTATTTTTTTGTTTCGGGCGTATAATGTTGTATCCAAGTTTCATCTACAGTAATTAATCGGTACCCAATCACAGGATTTATTGCGCCTAAACTGCGCCAAATAGAGCGTTGGAAATGTTCATTCGAACTCGTTTTTGGTCTAATGTGAGCAAACGCGGCACTCACCGCGCGGACAGCTTTCTGATGTCTAAATTTTGATTTGATATATGACAAACGCGTTTTTTGAAAATATTCATAGTCACTGCTATCTCTCTCACTTTAATTCGATGGTCGTTTGGCATCATTTAGTGAAATTAAGCAATGTTATCGTCATTGGTTGCAGTTTTTGGACGTCCCGAACGCTCATCGTCTCCCAATCTGGTACAGTCACGTTTTAATTCAGTTGCCCAAACTTTTACGGTGGTAAATGATGTAAAGAATCCCCGTACTCAGCAACCAACTCATCTTTCATTTGCGTAGGCATATTGTCTTTCAAAACCAAATATTTAATGACAATTCGATTTTTTCTCATTTTCACAAAAGCATTCTCATCGACTCGCTCAAACGATTGTCATATAACAACTGCGCGTCCAAAATAGCTGAAATTTTGTTCAATATCTGTCAAAAGATACACAACCACGTTCCCATCCTTTTATAGACAAGTGCTGCAATCTTCTCGTCAAGGCCGGAAAATTTTCAGACCACCCTCGTAATATTGGCGATCAATACACTTTTCCAGTAATTTAGCGTTTTCGTAAATCTAACGGTGCTCTGATATCTGCCAGATTACCGCATGCGTACTGTATTTTTTTGTTTAAAAATTCAATGACTCCTTTTCTGTTGTTTAATTTTAGACATATTTTAAATAATCATAGATAATATATCACATTCCAAAAATTCATAGTACATTTGAATTGAAGCAAAATCATTTTTGTTCAATTTTTTTGCTAATAATACTTTAAAAAAATTTATTAGTTATTTTTTTGTTTATATTTGAAACTTTGCTATGTGTATTCAAAGTTAAAAGCGTACAAATATGACCGTTTCTAAACGAAAATCGAGACACATCGAATATTTATTAAAATTCCTTCGATATAAAATATAGTTTATAAAGTTACTTTAGAATTTTGCTATGTAAATTTATTCTTGTAGCACACTTTTACGTATTTGTACAGCAAATTCACAAACTTCTACTTGGAAAACTTTTGGATATTTGCTTACATGAGATATACATATTCTATTATTATCTGAGTAAATAGGACATACAAATTCTATAACAATCTTATACATACAAAGGCATACAAAGTCTATTGCTTTTGGAAGGGTATTGTCCTTTTCTCGGATTTTTCGCTGCACTTCTGGAGAATAAGAAAGGATCTCATTTCCTGTGTGTGTAGTTATTTCGAATAAATTCATAAAGCTTTGTCAAAATTTCTGGGCGAAAAGGAAAATAGTTTAGTTCAGAAACAGCAAGCTTTTAAATTCTTCCTCTGCATTTTATATTGTAAGATACACGAATTGTTCTATTACGCAAATCAGAAAATGGCTACATGTACTAATGGGGAAAACACACGATATATATCTATTCCCTTATAGAAGTTTAACGAGCATTTCTTGTTTGATAAGCATTATTTACTGGAAATTTTAGAATAATAAATGGAATAGTATTTTCATCGTTCCAGAAAAATATTATGCATCCAACTGATGATTGATTGCTGTACTGAATTTTGTTTGTTTAAAAGCAAAATTAGAAAGCATGTTTAAATATAATTAATTCGATTATGAATCTACAGATGTTTATTTCTTAAACAAATTCGACTGTTATATTTTTGCACATGTTCGTAATTTCTCATAATTTTGAAAATAAATATTGTATTACTGCTTTTATTGATAGGAATTAAATAGCTCATCCCCTTCCTGTAAGGAAAAAAAAAAAAAAACCCTATTATAATGTAAATTTTGAATTATTAACTTTATTGTTGTTTTTCTTTATTTCTGAAGTTAAGAAATAATTCCTTCATTCTGTAATGAATCCATACATGTAATTAATTTAAAAATAAAAATGATTTCAAAGAAAAATGACTGAGCAAAAAAGGCGAATTTCAAATTCATTGTGCAATTATGATGATCGTTTATTCTTTTTAATGAGAGAGAGAGAGAGAGGCAATAAGTATACATAGTTTTTAAACGGACAAGGCACTGTCGCGATCACTACAGAAAAGCACAGAAGAGTGAGGATTTTTACTGTGCAGTCGATTTTATAGGAGAGGACATCTCGGGGTTTCTCCATATCACGTGGTACTCACGTGGTATAAGATGAAGGGATGAGGGATTAACATGACGTCTATAAGTCTAGAAGGAATTATTTTTGCCAGATTTATGACTACGTGAAAGCCAATTCAACAGATTTTATGAGCGCGTGATCTAATAAATAAAAAGATAATTTGGAATTGGATCAGAAAATAGGAATGAACTCTTTACTTTTAAGTCAGAGAATAGGAAAATTAGGGAATTTAATTATTTTTTCAGTGAAATTATTACAAATTTAAGTTAAAATCATTACACCCACACCTCTCACACACAGAGAGAGAAACAGCCAGGCAGACGTATATATAATGCATTAAATATCATATACTACTCTATTCTCTGTTTTGAAGATAAGCTTTAAAAATAATAAACTTTAACAGCGACGTCCTTGAATTGAGTTTAATTTTTAAGGAGTTGTTGCAATCTTAATTTACACAGATTAAGATTGCAACACTCACACATCATTACACACATGTTCAAGCTCATCATGACACGGAGAGAGAGAGACATATATATGATACATAAAATATCATATACTACTCTCTTCTCTTTTTTGAAGTTAAACTTTAAAAACAATAAATTTTAACCGCGACGTCCTTGGATTGAGTTTAATTTTGTGAGGAGTAGATGCAATTTTAATTTTCAATTTATTTTGAATAAAGCATGCTTTTTTAGAAAACTTTGTTTAATATTATGTATATTAATCTGTAAGAATCTTTACTCGTCCGTCAGAGTTACTCGTAACTGTCACTTTATTTAACTACCAATAAGGATTGTGATATTCTTTTTTTAATTAAGAGACGTCACTACCATAGAGAAAGGACATACACTGGATTACACATCCAATTGAAGTACTATACATTGAAAATACATGAAAAACTAAAATTACTATTTTTATTGATAAGCTTTTACTATTCAATTGAAATAGAAGGCAAAAATAATTTTCTGTGCAATGATTTTCCTGTGTAAAAACGCCTGATTAACTGACAAGGCCGGATAAGTGAAGTGCTGTAGTATAGAAAGTACTGTATTACAAAAAGTGCAGCGCCCTCTTTGAGCAAAAAATGACATTGCTGAGAATATATTTCACATTTAATATTTTCAGTAAAATAAACTGGATCAGATTTCTTTCTTTGAAGTTGTTTTTGCATGGTTTTAAAGAAAATGATCCAAATGGGAAACACTTTTTTAACCCTTTTACAAACATTGTTCCGCATTGAATATATGCGGCAATTGGAATTAGAATTACGAGGGAGAGGGCTAAAATATTTAGGTAACAAAAAATAGCGAGGGATGCAATATAAGTGGACACACACACAATTTAAAAATTTAGCTACAGAATGGTAAGTTAGTTCTCTTCGCTTTAGAAGTGAATTTGGACAGAGAAGTTTAAGTTTACATTTTGTTCCAAATTTTCTGTGATTTAGTTTTATTACTAGCGTGCATTTTTTTTTTTTTTAAATTTTGATTAATACTATACAATGTAACTTTCATCAAACGTTCAATATTACACATGTATCACAACTTTATGTACAACAATGTATTACTTTATCCTCGACTTTTTTCCATGGGGTTATGTAAAAAACAAAGTTTATAAAAGTAATCGCCAAACAATAGGCGATCTGAAAATTGCCATATTATTGCAAGAAGTCACTCCCACTATCTGGAAACGCGTTTCTCAAACTGTGCGCTAATGGCTTTTTCTTGGATTGGGACGGATATTTTGAACATTGTTGTTCATATGGGCTCAAATTTTTTTACGCCATGTTACAAGTGCTTTTTACCATTTCATTTAAAAATAATAATAATTGTTTTTAAAGTCTGTTGCCTTTATATAATAAATTCACGAATTATCAGAACGGTAGTTATCAAGGACCTGGTATTTGTTACAATTATACGAAGTTAAATGTGAATATGAGGACTGTTTTTTATATGGAAAACAGGCCTTCATTTTGGATCATGCTGTAAGATATTAGTTGCATCTGTTGTAAGTTACATCTTGTATAAACCTTACATCTGCTTCATATAACATTATGCTATTATATTGCAATGTGTATCAAAGTTTAGCTAAGAAAACATGAAAATTATTTCTTCTCTTATATCGCTGAAGAAAAAAAATCTCATTGCTACACAATATTGTTGATGTTTTTCGACCCGATTCATCTTCAATATCACCAATTCTGACATTAAAAAAAAAAGTTATTGGTTATTTTATTATTTCTTTTTTTTTTTTTTTTTCATCTCCCTCCTGCCACTAGATGATCCATCCGGCAATAAAAGGCCGTTCCGGATGAAGTGGACCGGACACGTCCAGCTATTTTCAACGTGGCCATCTTTTTCCCTTCTTCACCACGCGGCAAGGGCTATCACCTTGGTGGGGGGAGACGATGCCAGAGAAAATTTGAAATACGAAGTTGTGAATTAAGATAAATCTTCATTCCTTTTCGCTATTTCTAAGGTTACTGGGGGTTGGGGGGGGATAAGAGTTGTTTCGAACTGATGGGGCGGCAACGTAGTTTATGGTGCCCTGCCAAGAGTTTCTTTCCTTTGCGCCCCGTTCTTTTCTTTCCCTGTATATTTCCTCTGCGATTTACTTTTACACTTTCGTTTTATATTGTCGTTAAGACTGCTCTACCGGAAGTTTAATAGCCTATTTTATTTTGGTATTTTGGAACGGGGTGGGGAAGAAACCTCAAAAGGAATGAAATGAAAGAGGTTGTACCTTATGAGGGAGAGAGACGTGTGTAGGGAGAGTTTGTTGCCTGTGTCGGATGGAAATTTAAATTCGGTTAACGTTTTAATCGGATTCTATTAATGCTTTAAAACATGAAAAATTACGTATTTAAGAGATATTTCAAAATTTTTTAATACTTAGTAACTTTCCAGAAAGAAAAAAACGTACCTAAAGGCCCAATGTAAATAATCACGAGCGTGTAATGTTAAAGAATAAGTTTCTTTAAAAAAAAAAAAGTTAATGACCGGTTTATTTTTCCGATTGAAAAGACATTCCAATATTTATATTGCATTCTGGTTTCTTTATCTAGTTGAAAGCAGTGTATTTTATTACATTTATTTTTTTACACATTCGTTCCTTTTAGAATAAATCTGTTTTTTACATTATGAAACGTTTTCCTTATTTTGTCTTTTATATTGTATTGTTAAATGGATCGTTAACAATAAGCGTTAATAATGAATTATCATGTTTTCATAGAATTTAAAATTTTAAGGGATCACTCTTTTCAACACATATATGCATTATAAGTTATATTACCAAAGTTGAATGTTGGAGAAATTTTTCATATTTTCAAATATGCCCTTGACTTGAATCCTGGTCTTTTAAACTTAGGTTGGCTAACTTGATACATATTAAACTTTTTCTTTATTTTAATGTCGCGTAAGGAATTTGAGATGGAAATGATGAAATAATTGGTGGCGGAGTGTAAAGGTTAATACCAACATATCGTCAATTTTTACCGTCATATGAAACCTCTGGTTCAGTCTTTTTCTTTCTCAGTATTCTAAAAAAGGAAATGAAATTGAAAAATTGTTTTAAGGGTTATGATGTAGTGGCCGAACAAGCTGTATAATGTAGCATCATTTTCTCTAAGTTTTTGGATTTTCAGTAAAATACAAGTTGAGGTAATGCACGAATCGATTAATTGAAAAGTACTTGATTTCTTTTTCAAGTTTTATTTCAATCCATCGAAAAAGATTCAAATAGATAAAACTTTTTATGAGACGAGAGTATCTTTACAACGGATCATTATATACTTTATCCAGATTGTCTCGTCAATAATATTTTTCTTGTTAAAATACCATAAAACACTAGAGTTGAGGCGTTTATCCATGGCTTCTTGGAAATTAACGGAAGGATTTCAGAGTTCTTGATAGGAAAAATTAATCAATTATCCGTATTTTTCAAGGGCAACTAATTAGATATTGTATTTCTTACTTTTAAGAAGGCCAGCACAGTACTTCCTTTACACTCCGGCACATCACTATTCTGGATCTGCAAGTAGTTCGGCATTTTTACACATATTGATAAAACATGGAAAATTATTTTTTGCCTTCTTTTTCAATGAAGTGATTGTAGTAATTTCCAGTGTTTGATAACTTTATTTCCGTGTACTGTATGAAATTTTATGTAATATTGCATGGCTTTCTCTGTTTTAAATGCGTTATTTTTAGGGATTTTTTGGTAATCTGGCGTTTTCGGTTATCCGACGCTCCGATATCTGCCGGCTAACTGTTAGATTACTGTAATTTTGAGTTAGTTATACTTGTCAACGAGAATGCCATTTTGAAGTCTCGATCGATGTTCGATGTCCACTTCGAAGTTCTTTTTCCAAATAATTATTTGTAATTTTACACTTGTTAAATATTACTAGAATTATTTTTTTTGTATGCTTAATGTATTTAGGCATTCTTATACAGGATATTAACTAGTTATGTTTGCTACTGAATGACAGAAACTAAACATATGTATATTCTAGTGTAATCTAAGAGTAGTTCCATAGTCTTTATTTTACTTGGGGAAACGGATCTATGAAACAAAAAATAAATTTCGAATCCGTGCCCTAGAGAGACACAACTTCTTTTCAGGCTATGAAAATGAAAAATAATTAGAAAAAAGCCAATAAAAGCAAACAATGAGTATTTCTCTATTGACTATGATTAAACCACTTAAATTTCTAACGTTTTTCTACCTATATTCCAAATCTTCCGTAAGCTTGCTTCTCTCATATTGAAGCTTTTATTTGAATTATGTTTACTACATTTCCGAATATTATATTAATACTAAGGGATTTTTGTTTACTATTGCCATGTCTAGTCTAGACTGTACTTGAAAATAATAACATGCGAAGGTGAGTAAGAAATACGTTTCTCTTGGTTTTTTTTTTTATGACTGTCAAAGGTATTTTATCCATCAATCGAGAGTTTATAAAATTTTCCAGTTTACTGAAATACTTTCTACAATCAGAAAAAAGGTAAACACGCAGAAACTTTTTTTTTCCTTTCCTTTTTTGGATGCATTTTACTGTACTTTAGTACATTCCATAGTCTAGACATGAGCTCTGGAAACAATAAAATCCCCCCCCCCCCCGCAGGATAAATACTTCTTCCGGAAACACTATATGGCGTGTAGACAGAAAACTTAATGATAAATTTAATGGAAATATTCCACCGAATGTCTTGTTCATCTAGTCAAGATCATAGTTCAGAACGAATAAGTTAGAATTTTATTCTTACCAAAGACTTTTCTTATGCGTACTTGCAATTCAATGAAAGGAATTTTTGCAAGGAACACAAGCTGGGTAATCTTTCCATTCTTTCGAAAATTCGAATGAAATCCCATTCTTTTAGAAGAGTGACATTTATGTCTCGTTTTGGGAAGCCCAATGGAGTCTTCAACATACTTTAAGGCTGTCAGGCAAGTTTCCTGTCATTTCACGTGAGGGAAATTGTAAGAATCGCGGAAGATGGAGAAAGACATTGTAATAAGTCCAAATGCTTCGCCATTGTGTTGTCTAACTTATCCATCTATGACAGAGCGTTTTAACTTCCAGGGAAGGTTTAAGGGGGTCACACCTGTTGCTCGCTTGAAAATGTACTTGTCATGGAAGTTTCTGTATGGCTTTGAATCTTTTTATGGAACTTTCATCTTATTAAATGTCTGCGCTTGCAGTTGACATTTCTGTTAGCACTAAAGAAACATTTTAAGAAAAATGTATAAAGACTATCAGAAGTTCATCTTTGATAACTGAAATATATTGTCTGGAAGGAAAAATTCTGGTGACTTATTTTTTGCGATGAATGTAAGCTATAAGTATTATCTTGTGACGCTCCCTTTTCATTTCGCGGTCATGATTAAGTTTGTGTTGATAATTACATTATTATACAATTAAATTATTTGACATAAAATCAATAACTACGCAGTTTATTGATATTCTTGAAGTTATGAATGTTCATGCAGTGTTACTCTCTCTAAAAGTCTCTTGTCCTCTTTGCCCCTGAATTGAAATTTGCAAAAAAATAAATCCATGTTCCATCTTTACCATTTCACTCGGGTTCGAGTGAGTAATATCACTAAGATTAAGGATTCGAGCGGGAAATTTGAGTTCTTTCTGAGTGAACACAAAGGATCTATATTCAAAGTCGGCCTGATACCGCTATATATATATATATGTGGGATGGCCGATATTACTAAATAATAAATCACACTTTGAATTAGCACACAGACATTTAATATAGACGTTTCACGTTAACATAAAGTTGAACATACTGGACGAGACATTTCACAATAACATTTAAAAAACATTAAAACAATACTCTTCAGCGTCTTAATAAATCAATCGTCTAGAGTCATCAACAAGGGCGTCTTCCTCGTTCCGATGACTACCGTCGACTCTCCTTCAAGAATGGACTCCCTTCAGTAGCAGAGGCCGCGCCCTCTATGATCGGGTGTTTCTACTACAATCCCACATATATATATATATATATATATATATATATATATATATATATATATATATATATACATATTTCCGCTATAGTATATATGCACTTCCTCAATTCCATTCATTGCACTTTGTTACTTCAATATAATCTACATGCGTCATGTTTCATTTGATGTAGATGTGGACTTTTCAAAAATAGGAAAAGTCCTAAGGTTAGTAAACGGAAAATCGGGAACAGCCCAGCTTTACAATCTTAGCTTAAGAAGTGGTAATTCATATGCTATGAAGTCCTCTCTAGCAGATATTTTTGTATATTAAAAAAAAGTTTTATACCCTATTCGTTAAGCTATCTCGTATATGTTAATTCATCGCGTTCTCGGTGATTTTGTATTTAATGCCAAGTATGATTAAAAAATGCCAGAGAATTTTCTTGCTCCAATCTTGTTTCGGGTATTGAATTTCATTCTTATCATCCTGTCATGAAAATTTTCGATTTCAATGATTTTTTACACAGCACACATTATTAGTTCCATAATTTTTTTTGTGTGGCTACGGTAGCCTAGTGGTCATGTGGTCGCGAACTCGCGGCCAGCGGTTCCCGACGAGTTGTGAGTTCGAACTTTGATGTCACTTAAGACCCACCGTTTTGCTGAGGCTGATGCACTTGGTCGAGGTCCCAAGTCCTCCCGTTGACTTGGTGTATAAGTTTGGAGAAGGAGGTACCAACTCGGGTGTCGTCCTCATCACTTAACCGAGTTTCAAAATTACTATGTTCGTCGCCAATAACCCCCGAGTTGCTTCTGAGTGCGACGATAAAAATGAGCACATCCATAATTTTTCATTTTAATCTGATGTACTGTTGATTTATAGATTGGTTTTTATTAACGTCGCACTAGAAGCAACACGAGGGTTATTGGCGACGGAGCTCGTAATTTTTAACCTCGGCATAGTGACGAGAATGACATCTGAGCTGGATCTTACCTCTCCACACCACGCCTTGAGGAGGACTTGGAGCCTCGACTCATTTAACGTACATCAATCCTGGTTACATGGTTAGTCTTTATTAGTATCAAGGCTCGCACCAACGATTCGACGAAAACTGCTCCCATTGCGAGTTCACGACCATGACGACTACCGCGTCCTTGTTGTATTATGCATACATAAATAAGTCGTCCTTTCCTGAAAATTGTTGCAATCCAACGACTTTTTCATGAATATGTGCATATTTCCAGTTACGCAATTTTTCCTTTTAATCTAAAGATGTATGTGTAATGAACATCTGTACAATTTATATGACGCTTTTGAGAAACTTTTGTCTTAAATCGATCATTGTCTTAAATCATCGATTAAATCGATTATTTTTTCGTTATGGGCTTATTAAAATATAAATATTTATTTCCTGCTTAGCATACCAAATGAATCGTATTCTTTTTCTATAAATTCTTCAATAATTGCTGCTTAAAACTAAATTTACCTTCTACAATAATCAAAATTCATGAAGAATTTTTAATTTTACTTGATAAATTACGCTCTAATTGGTCACGAAAGAACAAGGGTTTGAAGAGAAAAAAAAAATTACTTCTCCGTCACAGAATTGCTATTTTTATATAGGGACCAACTCTTAGATGATAAAAATGAAGAGTCTTATTAAAGTAAACCAGACAGAGATTCATCCGAAAAAACAGTCATAAAAAATGATGCTGAGGGAGGAAGAAAAAAAATCGAACAGAAACGTAGGTGCCCATGAAAATTTCCTTTCTTCGTCGAGAACCACATAGTCCTCTGCTTGCTCAACTGGATCCGCCTCTTTTCGTTTATTACTATGATTTGTCTTCTAGTAATGCCAGTAACTTACTTTTGAAGAAAAGGCCGCCTATTTCGGTACAGTGGAAAAAGTAACTTTCACCCAGCGTCACTGAACCGCAGAGGTCATGGCTAGTGACACCAAGATTGGGTATTTTATTGGGATGGCTTTTGGATTGTTGTGGAGGTTTTTTTTTTTGTGTGTGTGTGTTTGTTTTAGTTAAAATCGAAAGAAAACAATAGATCCTTGTTTTCTAGGAAATAGTGGGAATAAAAAAATAACTCATGTAGTAAAACTATTATCGAAGATGTTTTGAGAGATTTTTTTTATTTACTAAAGTTTTTAGTCGTTTATAGATTTTTTTTTTTTTTTGGAAATCACTGTTATGTATTTGTATTTATTTTAAGAATAAAAATTGAATTTTTTAAAATTAAGATAAGGATCTAGCTTTTTGTGAGGCAAATAATGTAATTAGTCAATGTATTTTAGCAATATATTATATTACAAAAATCAATATCTATTGATTTATTATTGCTAAACTTGATTAAATTCTGAGTATATTATTTGTGTAATTGATGGTATTGATTTCATGTTAGAAAACTTGTTTTGATATTTGATCACATTTTCTAGTGGTTTTGTACTGAAACATTTTTTATGAATGTTTTTAGAAATAGGAGAAGTAATGATGCACCCATGTATTGTGCATTTAGTTTTCTCAACCAAATTGATGAGGAATATCCGTTTTTATTAAAATGATACCAAATTAATATTCGTAATTTTATGTATTCAATACAGTTATATCGAGATGTTATCATGTATGTCATTTGGATTCAAAATACTACTGAGAAACTCTCTTTAGAACGAACTTTTTTAACTCCTACCTTTCGGTACATTAATCAATAATCGCTTTGTGTCTGATAAAAGGCAAGATTTTAAAAAAAAAAAAACATTAAGAAGCATAACATAGGGTTAAAAAAAAAAAAAAAAAAAAAAAAAAAATACTTGTAAAAATTGTTTTAGGACGTACAAAATATTCAATAACGTTTCATACACCCTGTATTAAATGACTGATATATACAATTTATTATACATTAACAAAAAGGCGTTTAGGAGAAGAGCCATGGGGAGAAGGGACCAAAAATTAACAGTGTCTGTACTTTAACCTTAAGATATACAATAAATACACAGTTTAATAATTTCAATTGTCTGTTCACTGTATTAGATCATCTATTGCATTCTTATAAATCCTAGAGGTATAGTTATAATGATAGCATAGGAATATCGTAAAGTTTTAAGGTATAACTGATATATATGGACAAATTTATTCTTAATTAATCCTTGTGTGCATAGTTTTGTAAACTACTTCTATTTGTGATGATTTATTTGGTTTCAAGGAGCCGTAGATTGAAATAACCCGCAGTATAGATAAGATAGAGTTTAATCTGCTGATTTCTGCAATGAAGGCTTTCGAAAAGTCAAGACACCCGTTGGTAGAAATGTATAACTGTAGAAAGTGACTATGTATAGAGAAGTCTTAAGAGTGTGATAAATAAAAATTCAGTTTCTTTCTCGATTATTATTAGTAATAATTAAAATTTTACGAACTTCTATCTAAGGCTTCCTGAAACTAAACAAATGAGCATTAATAGCTGTAATTTACACTATCATGTACCTAAAAAATATTTAATATGTAGACTAAATTTTATTCAAATACCTCGATTATTTCTTAGAAATAATTAAAACTTTATTACACACTCGAGTATCACTGAACCCGAGAACGATTTCGTGCAAGTACCCCCAACAATAAACGTAACGGCAACTTTATCTGGAACATAATACGCCTGCCCATTACGCCAGCATAATCAATCCACCCAATATCCCCCACTTGTAATTACAGGTAGGCTAAGGTGTTAACCCTTGGTGGAGAAACCATCCATGAATCTAACGTAGCGTATCGATATAGATTTCCTCTGGGCAGCTATGGAAAGGACTAAGACCGTTATCCTTATTTTATGAAGGAGAAAGCAGAGTCATCCGTACGTCCGTCTACTATCCCAAATCCCAGGGATCCAGAAGAAAATCCTCTTATACGCCGAATAGGCAGGGCCGGAAAAGTTTTCCTTCGGCCGTTTCCTTTAACTCTGAAGAGTAGATTGTTTCGTTGGCTGAGTGTGGCAGAAGATTTAGAAGACGGGATGAGCAAGGGAATGGTGTGCCTTATAGCTCCAGAGTTGCGTTACGTTCTGTTTGGGTATCGATCCCAAAGTGGTTTAGCCCTTTTCTTCTCCGGCCACATGGGAGAAATTCAAACTGACGTGTCCAGCCTGGAAGAAAAGGAGTAGCCGGTGGTCATCATCAGACTCGGGATTTATATTTTGTCCTCAGGAAGTAAGATGGAATAGTGTGTTTGGATGTCTTAGGTGAGTCTTATTTCCGAGGCTGCTTTCTCTTTTTGTTCGTCGATCAGTTTGAGGAGGAATTTTTCGAACTCAAAGCGAAAAGACTTTTTTTCCCCTCCACTAGGAAAGAATTTGTTTTGACTGGTGATTTATTGTTCGACACCAGCTAATTTAGTTTGCGACGGTGGTTGATTAGTTAGGTGATTAGGTATAGTGTTGTGTGATTGAGTAGTTTTTGGATTGGTCGTTTATTTTGATATTATTTTTGGTTCTTTATTCCAACAGGAAGAGTTTAGAGTAGGGGAGTATTTTTATAATGGGAGGGAGCATTGATTTATGTGTAGGTGAGTGTTAATTTAGTCACTAAGTTCTTCAACGAATTTCTGGGCTTCTTTAAAATTCCAATTAAGTTCTTTTTATATTTTAACGATCCATTAGATTGATTTATTGAAATTTTTTAGTTAATTGTTTGTTGCGGAAATCCGATATGTTAAAAGGTTTTTGAGATATTTATTTGGCTGGCAAGATATTTGATATCGTAGAATAAAATGGTCAATCTCTCTGTTTACACATTCTATACAAGCAGTGTGAACACATGAACTTTTTCGATTTATGTTGTTCAAATTATTTCACACTTATCTATACACAAATTGTGATTCTGAAAAAAAAAAAAAAAATCTTTATAAGTCACTCACTCATTGCATTGGAATTAATTAGCATTACCTTTCTTACATGATTTCTCATAGTTGCATGTTAGCTCATAGTTTAAATTAATTTGAAATGATAAGGTTTTCATAATTTTCAATAGTTTTCGCAAACTCCGAAAGCTTAAAAAGGAGCCCCCCAAAACAGAATTATTGATATTTTAATGTTTTAAAGGAGTGATATATTCAAATTTCTCGGGAATAGTATAGTGATTATATATATGTAGAAATTGGGGTGATGAGATTATTCATCCCGAATCTACGATGGTTTGCTCTTACGCAAAGGGCTGGTTGTCTAGGGGGGCAATTCCATTACCGGACTCTATTATGATTTCGTAGGAATTCAATGATGAGACTCAACTTGTTTTACTTCGTTTAATATTTGGAGAGATGAAGGTATTTACACTTTGAACTATATACAGGTTATCTCTATTAGGAGTAAACAGTTCTTTCGAGACGGATAGAGGGCAATCTAATTAATCTTATCCCATATCGGCGATGGGCACTGGAACGCGCTCGGGTGTTTGAAGTTTATTTCCGATACGGGTAATGCGAAGGAGAAGAGAAGCGGAAAAGTGGGAGAAAGAGAGCGAGAATGAGTGTCACTCAGTTTTGTTCTGGAATAGGTGGCGCTGCATGAGCTTATCATATTACTCTGATTCTTGGTGCCATCTATTGAGTATCGGAGGAACTGGTTTTACAGTAGATTGGAAAATAAAATTAATTTTTAATAATTATCTGGAAAATCCTACATATATGTATTTTAGGTGTATAATAGATTATTAAGCCCTTTTTTTTTCTATATATTAAAAATACGCAAAGTTTGATTACATATTACAGTGTAAATTGGATACCTAAAAACAATTTTCTTGTCCTTTTCCTGAAGATTGAGCACCTTATAAACCTCTTTCTTCAGGACTGTGACTTATAGAGCGATAAGATTAAGATCTCCAGCCTTTCTCATCTATTACTTTCGGTACCTATTTCGTTTCATCAATTCCAAGACCCGTCAAGAATCTGTCAATTCACGGATCCGAAACAAACAAGTTCGTCTTACTCTCTCAAGTTGTGCGACACCCATGGGTGGCGGGAGGACAACTAAACAATGAATATGCACCTTGTATCGATCACAGTAAAGAGAAGCCTTGAGAGAAAGAAAATTTAAAGTGACAGCTTTTTAGAATTGCTCCGGTCAGCAACAAATGTGGAAGAAACGATGGAGTGAAGGGAAAAAAAGTAGGGAATAAGGGGAGGGCCGACTCTATTGTTAAACTAAAGTCCCTCTTTGCCTGAAATTTGCTCGCTTAAGCGATTTCTTTTTTTCTGTCTGGATTTGGTCTTCTTCTGGAGGATTTTTTTCTTCTTCTTTTTACTTCTTAGTGCTTTTTTTTTCTCCTTCTTCTTTGCTCCCTTTTTTTTCTTCTCTTTCCTTTACGTTTCTTAACTTCAGTGAAAAGCATCGGAAGAGTAATAAGAAGATACCGGGTGCTTATTTTGAGCAAAAAGGCGTTGAATTTCGGTTTTTCGAATCTCTTCGAAATGCGTGCAGATGTATTTCCCCCTCCTCTTTTCTTTAGGCGAGGGATCTATTTTTACAGTTTAGGGAAATCATTGAGTAGATCTGAAATTGCCTGGTTGTTAAAGTATATGCAAGTGTATTTTGTGGAAGTTTTTCACTTTGGATGGTCTTAGAGAGTTTTAAAAATTCTGTAAATAGAACGGAACTCTCTTATTAAAGTTCCAGATCACGTAGAGATTCCCTATATGTGTACTCCAGTTCTTTTATCGCGTATTTTGTATTTGTGCAAGTTGGAAAAAAAAAAAAAAGAATTGTATATCATTATACAAAACACAAGTTTAAAAATATTTTCCGTTAAATGTTTTACAGATTGAAGCAAATGATGTTAGAAACATATTCCTTTCTTTTTAAAGGGTTCTTTCAATGACTTGGGATCAAACCGAAATACTATAAATAAAACTGAAATTTTTTGATTTCAGATCACGAACATTGAAAGTAATGTTGACGTGCACCAGATGTTTTACCCTATATTAGGTATTTATGGTTTCTGAAGTTTCTTTACTTGATGTTGAAATATTTTATTATCGTTATTTCTTTTATGCACTGTTTGAATAAAGAATACTACTTGAAATCCATCAATTAATTTAAAGCGTATTAATTAAATCTCCTTCATACATACGAGTATATTTTGTGGTTTTATTTGCAATTATTTTTTAGGGAAGTTTTTAACATAAAAAGTATTATTATTAGTTATATTTCCTTTGGCAGTTTTTCTCTCCTTCTTGCTAGACCGTGGTAGTTTAGTGGTCGAGATCTCGTGGCCGAAGTTGTTTCCTCGCGTCGTGGGTTCGAGTCCCGATGTCACTAAAAACTCGTAATGTATTGGGGTTGATACACGTTAAATCTGTTAAGTGTCCAAGTCCTCCCTGGACGTGTGGAAGTTAGGAGATGGAGGTGCTAGTTCAGATGTTGTCACTTGACCAATACTCAAAATTACGAGGTCCGTTGTCTACAGCCCTCGTGGTGCTGATAATTGCGAAGTTAATAAAACAATAAATCAATTAAATTGCTTCTCGCAGTTGAATTATTCAATATTTGTTTTTATTATTAGGTCTAAAATTTAAATTGAATTTTTCCTGATTACTATACTTAAACCAAGCATATAGTTTTTACTTTTTGAATGGTATTTATTTAAAACTTGAGTAATATGTATAGAAGGAAATGGTTCAATAAGTTTCTCAGATAACAATTATTTTTAATGAAAAAAGTTGTTTAAAATATGTTGAGAAACCCCCTTTACTAATTTTTTGGGCTTTCACATTGCTTTAAACTAATTCTCCATCACTCTGTTTTTATTATAGTAGAATTTGATTCAAAATATGCTTAAATCAATAATTTTTTTTAAGAAAAGTGAAAAGACACTGAAAAGGGAAGAAAAATATGACTTTGAATATAAAACAATCTTTCCTTCTTTTGTACTTGCTCGTCTTTACCTTTTTACTTTCGCGTAAAGAAAATAGAGGAAAAAAAAAAAGAACGTGGAAACATTTACTTTCTATTTATTGTCCCTAGATAACAATCTGAAGTTATGATTTCAAAAGAAAGGAACTGTTTTATTTCAGGGACAAAAGTTGGGAAAAGGGAAGGGGGTAACGCCGAAAACAAGTAAACAATAAAAAATCGCTGAAGAGTGAGAGAAAGAGAGAAGAGATGTTTTTATTCTTGAAGTAAAAAAATTTTTATTTAAAAATCAGACGATGAAATTCTTGACGTTTTGATTGGGACATCTTTTTCCCCAAGAAAGATTTTCTTGAAAAAAAAAAAGGGAACAATAGGGGAGAAAATGCAATGCTCACTCATAGATAAATAGCGACAGAAAACATTGTTTAGTATTCTCTTACGCATGCTAATCCTACTGATCTGACATAAGAGCTGAGAATTCGCGGAGATGAGAACTTTGAAGAGTAGAAGAGAATACAATTTGGGTTGCGGCGAATGGCAACAGCCTTTTAAGAGTTGTGTCATTTTATTCTACGATTTGTAAATGGGTCGTATCCTAATTGCGATTTCATCGGTAAATATTTTTTTTTTCTTCCTATCTGTTATTACAGAATGCCACGTTAACTTCTTGACGTGTGATTTGATACTTTGGTCTAAATTTTTCATAGCAAGTCTCATTTCTCATTTGAGACTTAGGGATTAAAAACAAATATTATTCTTAATAATGTCATAAGATTACATTTATACATATAATTTGATATTTTTGTTTAAATGAATACCAATACATTAATAAAATATAAGTTAGGAAGTAATCTCAACAACAAAAAAATAAAACAATGAATAAGAAATCATTACTGTACCATTGAGTAAAAATATATACACCAATCCAGTTCAGCTTACAGATAAAACATTATAGAAAGAAAAAATTAAAATAAGAGAATAAATATGCAAAGATAAGAGAATAAATATAATAATAAAGATAATATAAATAATGTTATAAGAGAATAAATATGCAAATTCAACTATAAAAGAAAAACGTTATACTCTATAAAAAATTCCAAAAGAAAGAAAAATTAAATTGACAAATTCCAAAATTATCAAAATAAGTTAATAAATGAATAAAATAAAATAAACAACTGGCGAAGAAAAACAAAAGAATAGAGAACATTATTTTTATGTAGTTACAGGCTTTAGTTTGTAAAGTTGGTTTTTTCCGTAATTTTTGGCCAAACTATCCCCATATATGGTACGGTAAAAAATCAAAGATACATTCGAAATATTCATATCAAAAGGACAAAAAAAAAAAAAAAAAATGTTGCAAGCTGATAATAAATTCCATAATTGTTGAAAAAATAATTATGAAAATAAAATAAAATTTAAATAAAACTATTATATTAATGCATATGATTTAGAAATATGTATTAAATGAAGTACTGAATAGTCTTAATAAATTATTAAATAAGGTATTCCTTAAAAACTTGAATAATCGAACCGATCAAGAAAATAATCGAATCAAAAAAAGGAGAAAAAGTAATAAAAAATGCTTTTTCTGGCTATTGACAGAAATGTGCGGTTAACAAACGCCTCTGTTAACGACGATAATCCTTTGGTTACTTTCGTTAACCAAAAGGTACCATTGTATATAATTTTTAAAACATTTTTATTTATAACTTATGTTTGTGGTTTGTTTATTTAAATATTTAAGTCAAAAAAAAATAAACATTAAAATTTAAATTTAGAGATTAGAAATAATTTCCACTATCAGGATTCGTTTTTATGACAAATGTATTTATGTATGGTATTTTTTTTGGCAACACATGTAATATTACGATAAATTTAAAAATTATTAATATAAAAAAAGTTTTAAGAAAAGTGAAACTAATATAAATATTGTTTAATGATTTATTTAATGAAATGAGAAACTATGCTTTGAACAATCGCATGCAAATATGTTTATCAATAAATGCTGAACTATTTTGAATTTTTATATTTTTGATTCGAAATATAGTAAATATAAAATTTATTTTTATTAAATACACTCATCTATTTTGTGTTTTTTATACTAAAAAGGACATTTTTCAAAAATTCGTGTATTGTAATTTAAAAAAAAAATTAACATTCCCTTATGTAATGGGGGGAAAAAAAAAAGTCGATTTGTGCGGAAGAAATTCTGCATCTTTCATATACATTTCTTTTAATGGAGAGTTCGACTTTCAATTTCAATCTGCAAGCTTGAATGAATATTCAATCAACACACTTAGTCAAAAATCCTAAATTGAATGAAAGTGTTTAAAAAAAAAGCTCACGGAATATTTTTAAAAAAAAAAAAAAAAACATAGCGCCATCTGTCGGTGAAAGAGCGCAGTAGTTTCGTCTTTTCATTTATTTCACCCCAAATCTGAGTTTTCTTCATTTTTTTGCTGTCATTTTTCGTCAAAACTCTTTCGGAGAATATTTTGCTTCTCTCCATCGATATTGCGACAGATCGCTTTTCTAAATGCAGCTGCATCTGTGGTGTTACGATAGAAAATTTAAATTTGATTTCTTTTTACTTGTGCGTCCTTTTGAAGTAAATAATTTTTTTCTTCTTTTTGCTTTTCGTGGATGTTGTATCTTCCCTTTCCCGTTCAGTGAAAGGGAAATTGTTATCCCATTTCGAGGTGTGATTTCAAAAGATTTTTTTTTTTACTCATTCACCTTTTTCTCAAAGAAATAAATTAAATTGATTTAGGAGAAGATTGAGAAATGTAAAAAAAAATATTTTGTTCCTTACTATTAATTAGTAAAAAAATGTGCTGTTTTGTGAGTACCATCGAAACGTAAACTATCTTGTTATTTCTCTGCTCAAAAATTATAGAAGGAATGGCTTACAGAATATGCATAAAGGTTCTGAAATAAATAAATAAAATAAAAATGAAAATGCATTTTTTTGCTTTTATATTTTCTGATGGGATTTAAGAACACTTAAGGGACAAACAGTATTGATGAATCTTTTGAAATGTCTGTTCTAATAAATGTTAGATTTTTCAACGTCCCCCCCCCAAAAAAAAAAAAAAAAAAAAAAAATACAAGGTCTGCGTTTTTTTCATGTGCTTCACAGCGACAAGACCTACAAAGTATAATTAATTGAATCGAGAATCTAACTTTCTCTGATGATATTCGATGATTTAGATGCTAACCGTTTCTGTCCTCAAAATTAAAAGTAGAACTCATAACTCTCATTTAAATAGATTTAAAAGTTTTAAAAATCAAAAATGGGTATTAAATAATAAAAATGATCGCAAATAATTTTTAAGTTTTTTTTTTTTTTTTTTTAAATAAATTAGCTGATATATATTTTCAATGGAAGGAATTAATCTGTAAGTGTTTTTAGAATATTAATTTTTTTATTCATTGCCACAAAACTTCCGGAAAACAAGGTATTTAATGACTTAGAATCGAATGAAGTTTATTTAGTGAATTTATTCTTTATTAGTGTCACCGAAATCCCATCGTTTCTCCCATCCGATTCTTTGTTAGAACTTGAAAGGTACAATATAATTTTTTGTTTTGTTTTTATTTCTAAAGATTGAGGAATAAAATAAACTACGTTATTCCGCCGTTTGCATAAATACTATTATTTTTTTTATTTTTATACTTAGCTTGTTTCCTCTGATAACCGATGTTTTGTAGTGATACTTTTAACATTTTAATTCGGAAATGAATGGCTCTAGAATTTTTTCATTTCGTTTTGTTATTCATAATGCGGAGCAATATGAAAATTAAGTTCTTTGATACCGTAATTCTGTACTTTCAATGTATTTAGAAGTACAAAAGGAAAAAATATTTTTTTTTTCATGGCACTCTTATTATTTTCGAAACTTGTTACTTGAATAGTAACTATTTCCCTCCCCCCTTCACACCTTCGAATTACCTTATTTTCAATACTATTTTTAAGCCTGGTGCAATTATTTTTTGGGAAGAGGGGGACATGTTTAGCATTTTGTTAGGAAGTAATAATAATTATATATATATTTCGAATGTAAAAACTAATTACTGAAAACAGTAAATAAGTTGGTTTCATGATAGACTGAAAACTAAAACGATCTAGATGTTGGGTGGAAAAAAACCCGCTTGCATTCTAAAAAGAAAATCATACATGTATTGTTACATTTGATTGGTGTATATGTGTTACATTCAGCATTTAAGTGTAGCCTTAGTAATTATAGTAACATCAATTATATTAATGTATTAGTGTCAGCAAATATAGTAGCGTGCTCAATCCTCATATAGCAAGCAGTGTGAATTTCATGAGGTATTGCAAGTTTACATGTTTGTATTTATCAAAATAATACATGTGTTATTATATTTGATTGGTGTGCGTAGTTATAATCAGCATTTCAATGTAACCTTAGGAATTATAGTAATAGTAGTATCAGCAATTATAGTAACGTGATCTGTATTTATAGAGTAAGCAGTGTGTACTATATGAGGTACTGCAAGTTTGCATATACATATTTGCGTATTGCACATATGTTACATTTAGAATTTCAGTGTAACCTTTGCATATACTGAAGTATAGTAGTGTCAGTAATTATTGTAACGTGCGCTACACACGCAGAGTAATCAGTGTGTATTGTATGAGGTGCTGTAAGTTTACGTATACATGTTTTTTTAATCAAAATACTACATGTATTGTTGCATATGATTAGTGCACATGTTTACAATCAGCATTTCAGTGTAGCCTTAGGAATGATAATAATGTCAATCGTTGAAGTATACTCATATAGTAGGCAATATGTACTACATGAGACACTGCAAGTTTGCATATACATAGTATTTGCTCATCAGAATAATACATGTATTGTTACTTTTGATTGGTGCATATATGTGTTACATTCAGAATTTCAGTGTAACCTAGAAAAATTTTTAAGTTATAATGTGATATAAATAAGCATATTTTGTACTGTTGGCTTAACGATTAGCGATTAACTCAAGTTAAAGTAACACCAAAAATGTTTGCTTCATCCATTTGTATTTGAAGCAAGGATATGCAAACCACTGATCAAATTCGCATTTGTACGAGTCATATGGAAATCGATACTCGAATTAATGTTAAGATAGGTGTAGTGATATAAAGTAGTTATCTGTGTGTAATGAACCTTTGAAAGAATTTCATTCATCCATAATTTTCACGAAGTTGAAGCGAAGAATTCGATGCTAATGTATGTCGTACACGAAATTCCTCTCAAGAAATAACTGATAAAATAAACAAACTTCGCATTTTGGAATATTTCTGAGTAGAATGCAAATGGAGTTCCCATTAAGCATCATATTTTAAGGCATCCATCTCGCCAAACGAACATTCCTGCGAGACGCAGTGATGCCACTCTTTGCTAGTGTAATTCCTTCAGAATTTAAGTTAAAATGGATTAGCTTGACGTTAGCGAATCGAAATTCTGTGTCATGAATACTGTATGTACTATTAATAATAAACCGAATATAACTTCGGTGTAAAGCCGAGTTGAATTCGATACGGAATTTAAGAATTTGTTCATTTTTAGACTGTCTTTTTGTTTCGAATTTATGATTGCCTTTGCGTTGCATTTTAAGTAGATGCATGTTAGTTCCGATCGATTCAAAGGGTAAAATAAAAGTAATTTTGCTTCCTTGTGCTTGAATAAATCTTTTAAAACGTAGTTATTCATATCTGTAAAAGTAGTATTAGATTTAATTCTATATTCAGTTCCTTTTATCTTACTTGAATTGTTTGAAAGATATTATTTTAAAATTTTACTGCACTGAACAAAAATAATTGAGTTGAATTTCCTTTCCGTGAAACAAACAAAAAAAAATATAAACAATTCACTTAACTTCAAAATGTTTAATTCACGAGTTTTGTTCCAGAATATGATTTGCATGAGATTTTTAACTATTTGAAATAGCAAAACAAAAGAACAACAAAATATTTTTGCCTTTTTGTGCTTTATTGCTTGAATGTATTCAAGTAATTAGTTTGTAAAATAACTTTATGCATCCACAAGAAAAAGTATATGTTCTTATTTGTACACATCTTATATGTGCTCTACAAATAATTGTAGGGAACCGTTTGTTTTCAGCCACATAAAACAACCTTTTTCAAGTTCAGATGTAATCAATTTTAAAAATAAAAGGAATGAATTCTGTTTTTCCATTATTTCTAAGACTTCTGAACCTGAATTTAACCCATTCTAGGATATTTTTAATGGTAATAGTTTGTGTACTTAAATGGTTTTTTTCTTTTGTAAAAAGTATTCGATAAAGGGGGAAAAAAACTAAGCCATAGGAACATGCGGGCTGATCAATAAACTGAAATAGTTTCAGATATATAAAAAAAAAATATTATTTATTTTTTGCTTTGTTTTGTATAGTAATTTATTGTACACGACCACAAGAAAACAAAGAAGAATTTTTGAACTTCAAAAATATCAATCAAAACGCAGACGACAAATTGAAACATTATCCAGAGTATGTGCTATATATATATATATAACTGGAGAATATTTTGGAAGAAGATTGTTAATATAGCATTTATTTTTGATTTAAGATACAAGTTTTAAGAAAGACACATTGAAGGATGAAACATTTATAAATGTTATAAATAATGTTTGATTCAGTTTATAACTGATGTAAAACTTATTAATTGCATTAACCATTGTGAATTTGAAGTTTTAATTATTTTTTGATTTTTTTTTCTTAAAACTATGGAATCCAGGCTGATTGAAACAGCTTTTGTGAATACAAAAATTTTGTAAAAATTAAACATTATAAAAACAGTAAGATTTTTTTATATATATATATTTATCAATATCCATGGCAAAAAAAAAATATTTTTAATAAATCACGTGACACATCATTTTCGTACCAATCACTGCGATTTGTGATTCGTTTGTTTTTAAAAGTTAACGTAATGTATGGAGTTAAAAAAATTTTTTTTTTTTTTTGACTGTTTGAGAGGACAAATGGTTTATTGTTCTGACAAGGAAATGTAATTAAAACACAAGAATAATCCGTTACTTAGCAAGATAATAGAAACGAATGTTTGAAACAAGGAAACGCCCATTGTAATATGTCGTTGAGTAATGACACAGGAATTAAAATAAAAAAAAAATTGCAGCTGAAAAACAGCTATATATAATGACTCCAAATGAAAACAAAAGTGACACAAAAGTAACATGCAATGAGGGGGAAAGAATAATCCCTAGAGGTGTGTTTTTATTTTTAAATTTTCCCTTTTGATCCCCCGCATGTTCCGTACTGCAGTCAGAATTTTTTTTTTCTCGGTGCTTCTTGTTTTAAATTGCTTCATTGCTTTCTGTTTTTTTAAATGTAATTGATGAAAAAAAAAAAAGCAAATTAAGAAAGATGAGGGATTTTTGGTTTGTTAGTTTATTTAATAAAGACAACAGTGGCTTCCAAGAAATTTCTTGACCAGCAGGGGTTCTTCTTTTTAATCAAAAGTTAATGACCTTTAGGGTTAGCGAAGTAGTTAGGATTAGCAAAATTATTCGGTATTATACTTCTCAGTAATGTTCTTTTATCAAATAAATTGTTTGAGAATGTAATAAAAAGTGCTATATATTTTTGGAATAATATAATAATTAATTAAGTAATTAATTTTAAATTGATATACTTAATATCAATATTGAATAATTTTTTTCTATAATTTTGGTATAATTTTTTACTTTATTGTAAAGTATTGAAATAGTTTGTTTTGTACGCGTGGTATATTTACATTATTTCACCTTATTATATTTCTAAAATGATGTTTTTATTTAAAAGACGGGAATATCATATCATTCTCTGTGGAATTTGCATTGTCTAGTTACTGTTAATCAAATTTATTTCCTGTTTTGTAAACCTTCTAATAAAATGTGAGACATGTAGGCTATAAATTACAAATATGTTTTTTTACATTTATTTGTGAAAATATATTTATTTATTTTGAAGTATCCATTCTAAATCTCATTTTTTTATGTGAGAGAAAAGCATTTAAAAATAAGAATAGTATTGAAATAATAATAGAATTGTATGTGTGTGTATATATATATATATATAATGTTATTAGTTTATATAGATGTTATTTATTGTTTAATTTCACAAAGTCAGATGTCTTCTTTTTGTAAGCATAAGTAAAAAACTTAAGTGATAAGAGAAATGAATAAAATGTTAATGGACCACTTTGTATTTTCTATATTTGTATTAAAAATATTTTTGGAAAAAATGTTTTATTGTGACAATGAGAACAAAAACAAAGTAAGAACAAAAAGAATGATTCCTTACATATTTTAAAGTAAAGATTATTTGACTTTTGGAAAGATACACACGCAATTATTTGTGTGTGTCTCATGGAAATAGATATAATCCTGTGACATTTCGCTTTTGGTGAAAATTTTCATACTTTTTGAAAACATTTTGTCATGGAGGCTTACATTATCAATAATTTAAAATAAGCTCTCTTTAAATATTTAGAGTTTATGAATTAACTGTCTAAATACATTTTTACTTCATTAACATACAACTGTAAAAATGTCTCATGCAACAGAAAGTACAAATCAACTACATCAGGAAGTAAATAATTGAAAATTTTTAATGTTCGTTAAATATATAGTGGCTCAAAGACCTCACGTCGTTTTTGTATGAATGAGAGTAGATGGTTTTTATTTCGGTATGGGTATCTCGTCACTCGGCGATAACTTAAAATTACGAGGCATTTTATTTATTATCTTTGATAAGTGAATATCTGAATCATGCAAAAATGTGTGTGTTTGGGAGGGGGGAGGGGGCAGCCGGGAAACTTTTAAAAAAATTATATTTACTATAACTTATTATTTAGATAAATTCAACTAAGCTCTATTGAACAAGAAATTTGATCTGTTTATTAAAAAAAAAAGTAATGTACTGACTATAACTTATTAGACAATGTTTTTCTTAAATGTTCTTTTACCTCTAAATGAAAACATTTTTACTACAATTATTAGAATATCAGACTGCAAATTTTTTTTTTAAAGAATAATGTCTCATTACCAAATCGTTTGGGATAAGAGAAAGGTTAGGGGAGGAGGGAAGAATCATAAATGGTGCCCTTAATCTGTGGGGTATATAACTTTCAAAGTATATGTTTTCGTTGTGAATCCTGCTGAAATAGTAAATTATGTATCAAATATCAATTTCCCTAGATGATTTCTTCGTTATATTTTCGCCTCTGTTTATTTCATTAAAGAAATAATTGTAGGTTTTTAATATCAACATGCATTCAAATAGTGGGGAAAAACTGTCAATGAAGTTTTTGTAATTAAATTACACCGTGAAACGGTTTGGTCAGATAAAAATACACTGAAATGATTCGCCAATCTATCTAGTAGAATAAGCCAATCTGGGTCAGGCAAAGAACTATCCCCCCCCTCCCCCCGAAACCTGTCAACGTCTAAATTCAATTGTCTTAACGAGGCCCTGGCCCTCATAAACAATTCTTCCTCCAGAAACCCCCTTTCTTATCTCCGCAGCTTTTTGAAAGTGGCAAAGCGGGGACATTTTCAAGACTGATGATTCCGCTGCACCGTCGTGGAACATCGAAATCATTTTTCAAGCCCCAAGACTCGATAATCAGATAAATGCTCTTAATTACTCCGTGAAAATAGAAAGACCCTACGCTCAGAATCGTTCGGTTAAAGGTTCGAAAGCAGAGACCTTCCATCCAAACAATAAACCAAAAAAAAAAAGGGGGGGGGGGTGGAAGAAAAAGAAAGAGTAGCAGAAGAAGAAATGCAGAAACAGCAACAACAAAAAAGAAGTTTGTTGCCATTTCGCTATTCATTTTGTTAAAAGCGTTCCTGTCAAATAAGGTTTAAAATAAAACAATCAACTTTGTCGTTTGTTCTAAAAGATCAGCTGCTCTTGCGGGTAAAAAGGCGTTGATAGTGCGTGTGCTTTTCCTCTTTCTCTAATGATGAAAAATGGTGAATTTTAATGTATACTGAGTAGAAATGTCATGTTATACATGTCAGATAACAAAGTCTAGACATGGAACGTATATGTTCTTCCTTGTTGAGGCCGCTTTTAATATTGCTTTCTTTTCAGAAACTGTGAGATCTCTTTTCTTCAAGTCCTTTTTCTTTCATAATTCATAAACTACGACGTTTCAGCCATCTCGTGACGTATTATTTTTTTCTTCCGTTCTTTCTGATTGTCACAGTAAATAAGGGGGGGGGGGCCCGTTCCCAATGGTTTTTTTGGTTTTTTTTTTTTATATGTTCCCCAAAATGACAGTTTATTTTTGTTGAGGCTTCATTTAGGCTATAAATAAATTCATTTGTCGTTTCATTACAGTGCTGTGATGAGGGGAAAAAAAAACAAATAAATAAAAGTATTTGCTATTGGTTGCAGTTTTAAAGGGGGGGGGAAGGACTGGTTCTATATGAAATTTAAGGCTCATGTGAAACGAAAATGTTTTTCTTCTTTTTGTTGAAAACTGAACATGTGGTAGATAGTAGTTTGCTTTTAGATTTGGAAGGGGAAAAGTTTTGATTTTTTTCCTTAAGTTTTCTCGAAAGAAAATATTTTATTTATTTTTACTTATAAGAATTCATTACCAAAAAAAAGTCTTAAAAGATAAAGGTGTCACCATTTTTTTTTGTAAGATTTAATTTTGAAATGCTTTTATGTGTTGTATGTAATAGATCTTTTGATGCGAAAGCGATATTGTGTTGCGATGTGCTAATTCATGTTCAAATTTAATATATAAAATTAGATTTCAGTTTAAAGAAAACTGATTTTGTATAATAATCAGTTTTCATCATTTTCATCAAAACATATTTATGTTTTACTTAAATGAATTTTAAAAACAATTTCTTTTTATTCTTTGTGCTTAATTGCACCTTTATTTTATCTCAGTTTTGAAGTACTTGAGTTATCAATATAAGATAGAAAAAGTAATTATCTGCCAAAGTAATGTGAATTATTTCTTATATATATGACATTTTTTTAGCCATTTTCCTTCTAAGTTTTCTTACTTTGAATGCAAATTACTTGGAAGTTTTCAGTGCAAATTGGTTAAAGTTTTCACGAACGAATTTTCCTCCACAAATCTTATTTTCTGAGAAAAATAATCGTGTAATGCAAATATTCGAATATAATGTTTACTTTTCCATGTTTAATTTATGAATATCATCTCCGAAATTAGATAGGTTTGCATAGTTTGTTTACATACATTATTAACTGTATGATTATTTCATCAGAAGCATAGGTTCTCAGTCGTTTACCTGTAAAATAATTTTATGATTTCGAAAAATAAATGACCTGGATTTTTTGAGGTTTATTTTTCTCATAATGTCCACATTTCTTAACCAAGATTAGCAGATATTTCTTTTAGTACTTCGTAATATATGTTTTTATGCTTATTTCAAAATTTGATTAGAATTTTTGCTGTGTGAAAATGAGATTTTACATATTTTAGTGGAATGGAACTATTCCGCATTGTAAAATTGTTTTTCGTCTTGTATTCTTTAGATTAAGTTACACTTTGGCATTGCTATTTTTATTTTGTTATAGATGTATCGGAGCCCTTTTGTGTTATAAAAATAATAATCTTACCCTCTTGTTCTTTGTTTCTGGAAAACTTTCTTTAATATTGAGATTTGAAATAATTTTGGAGCCACGTTATTTCTAGAATATTTGATCAGTCGAGATAACATTCTGTTGTAATATATTATTTGAGAAATAAGAATTGTTTTTTCCCCAACATTCAATTGCATACGTGAAGCATAATGTTCGGAAGTGATTTTTCTAATTTAAAGGAAATGCTTTTAGAATTGCGCTAGGTCATTTTAATATTTTCCATCAGAAGGTTATTCAAAAGGTTATTTGTATTTTATAAAGTGGCAATTTTTTTTACCCAATAATGATTTCGAGAGCGTAAGATTTATTTGTTTACTTTTGTGATGCTAAGGAAAAGAAATTTTGTGTATGGAAGCTTAAGAAATTTTAACATTACTAGAGTTTACGAATGTTTTCAATCCTTCTAAAGAAGCATTTTAAGAATATTAGTTAAACTGCAAGATATATTTTTACTGATAAATATTGCAAAACATTGATGCTTTTTAAATTTATTTTTAGTTTTCTATGTATGTTTTCTAAGTAAAGAAAAAATGAATTTTTTTTTTTACTCATTCCAATTAAAGTGTAAAAATGTTCATTCACATTTTCAAATGTGTATTAATTTTTAATTATGCATGAAATCGTGTCGTTTAGTTACGATACATTTCTATTCCTATTGAATTATTTGAAAAATAACTAAGAAAGCACAATTTCGATATTTTTGCGAAAAATTCTCAGAAATTCTAATCAAGTCCAGAAAATTAAGAAAATACCGTAATATCCAACAAATAAAGTCACTCTTAGGACGAATTAAAGAAGGGGAAAAAAATACAGTTTTATTTCTAATTAGAAGAAATGAAAAGTATGTAAAAAAAGAAGGATTTTTTTTTAATAAAAAAAAGGGAAGAAAATATCCTTTATTTCTGTTCGATTGTTTTCCGTTGCTAATAACATACACTGCTAAAAAAAAAAAGAACTAAAAATCCCATATGTTACTGCTCTTAATTTAAATTAAAGAGAGGTGCTTTATGCTCCCAATCCTTTTTCTTGTTAATTTTCCTTTTCTCACTAAACCCCTTTTGCTATTCCCTCTTTTAATTTCGTTTCTTACCATCTGTGGCTATCTGAGGTACTAAATAACGGAGGAAATTAGACAGCCAGGGAGAGCAGTACAGTTAATTACAATTTCTCAAATCGCTAAGATTTTTCCCCTGATTAGAGAAACAGGGTAATGAACGTTTTACGTAGTTCGGTTGCCATGCCAAGCTAATTTAATGCTTTTTGGATATGGTATGTATCGTTTGACATTTCGCATACCCACCCTTCTCCCTATTTTGTTTTGTCTTCATAGCTGTATTTTTAGTGATCAGATAAAGTTGAAGTTATTTTTGTTTTATTTATCGGCTTGAATTCATTTGGGAAGATTTTGTTTTTCTTTGTTCTAAGATATATATATATATATAAAAAAAAAAAAAAAAAAAAATCTATTTGCGATTGGCTGATAGAGGAGTGGGGGGAAAAAATCTGCTTGAAAATTACCCTAGAGATAATAAAAGCAGCATTTTTTTTTTCATCTGAAAATTTTACTTAATTTGGGGGCTTAATTGATGAAACGTTATAAGCATTAAAAACAACATTGTCTCTTTCAGTTTAATTTGGGAAAAGAAATGATTTTACTATTTTTCATTAATTAATTTTGCTTTGTTTTAATTTGAAAAGAAATAGACGAAGGAAAATGTAAAAATAATGTGTTTCGGGGATTAAAAGTTGTTATTGTTTTGATGAATAGCTATTATTATTGTTTTTGTTATGTATGTAACATTCGAGTATAATTGTTGAAAATTGGAAAGTAAGATGTAATAACATTTGATTTTTTTTAAGTGTCAGAAACGGATGATTAGAATATGTTTATTAGATGCTTTTATCCATATTTTTTTTAATATTGTCCCATTGAAGTTTAATTAAATTTTTTGTAGCCTACTTTGATTAAAGACACAAAAAAAAGTTTTAAAAATAGCATTCTTTTTTTTTCTCTCTCTTTTTATAAAATACAACTTAAGTTTAACAAGATCAAAATTTGCATGTATTTTAAAGGAAAAAATATGTAATACAAAAGTATAACAATACATTTCGTAATTTAATTTGAATAATTTCTTAAGTACTGCATGAGATGTAGTTTTTAAAATTCGACAAGTTACTCTGTATTAGATTAGGAAGTGATAAAAAAAGAAGAAAAAATTCAAAATTCGTCTCAAAAAAGTAATTCTTAACATCGTACAAAATAATAATAATTAATAATAAATTAAGCTACAAGTCATTAAATAAAAAATCTGTATAATTACAGATTTAGTTAACATGTGTATAAATCTGTATATTTGTAAGAGTTTGGAACACAATAATTTGATGACTATTAGTTCTTAGAACTTTTAATTTGCTTGTTGGGACTTTAAAGATAGTTAGCTGTTAGTATTTTTATGTGCTCTTATGAAAAAATTACTTATTAATAAACAATTTAATTTTCCTTTTTATGATCAACCGAAACTTAGTATTTTCCTTAAAAAAAAGTAGGACTTTTTTGATAATTATTACAATCTTATTTTACAAACTGCATGTTCTTAAACTTTTACTTCTATGATGAAAGTATACCATACTTAATAACTTATAAATGTTTACGGGTCAATAATACATAATATTAAATCTTGCAAACGTTTGGAAATATGCCTCTAAATCTGTCAAAGACAAATACGCAAAATGTATCGCAAATATTTTGTGGTGTAAAATTAGAATTTCCAGCATTATGAAAAGATCCTCCAAATAAAATTGAAAAAAAGAAAGAAAAAAAATTTAGTTCCGTTTTCTTTTGTTGATAATTGTCATATTTTACTATGCATATGAAATAAGGCAACAATGAAAGCCTATATTTCATAGTCAAGGAAAAAAAAAAGTTTCACATTTTATGCAATTTGAATAGCGTCCAGTTGAGAGAGAAAAAAGTATTTTATGACTTGTCCCAAGTTTTCTTACGTATGTAATTTGAAGTCGTTAGAGCCAATTATGCTTGTTTTTTATTCTCCTACACTGTTAAACCGGTCTTTGAAAAATAATATGTGTACGTGGGTTGGACTCAGAACTGAGAATTTTTTTTCAAAAAAAAAAAAAAAAAATCTCAGTTTACGTTTTAACACTTTTTTTTTCTCTGCGAAGTACGTAGAAAATGCGTTATTCTATTTTCTTCCTCAATATGATTAAAGAAAGGATTGCTGTGAAAAAGAGAAATTCAGTTATTTCTATGCACATAGTTGATGGAAAATGATGTACATTCATAAAATATTCTGCACATGGAATGTTGAGGAATATTTTTTTTTAAAAAAAATTTTGTTTATAAATTAATAACCTTTGAAATTTGTTTCTACGTTTTTTTTTTTTTTATTGCTGTTCTTATAACGGAAATTATAACTGTTAGGCTCATCTATATGTACATTGATTTTATATGCTATGATAATATTTAAAAAAAACACTTAAAGAATATGTATTTTATTACGTGTTACTTAGGAAGGTGAATTATATGTTATTTAAATAAAAATTAATTTTTTGATATTTTTGTAACATGGTTAAAAAACATTAGCTCAAATTTAAGATTCAGAAAAAATAAACAAATTATGTTTAATAGTTTGAAAGGGTTTCATTTTATTTCAATGTTTCGCAAAACTTGAAATTAAATATTTTCTCTAGCTTGATAAAAAAATATTTAAAATTAATTAAATTGATTTCCTCATTTGTTTATAAGATATTCATCGTTTTCCATTTTAGTAGATACTCACTTTACATTAAAAAAATGCATTATATTTTATTAACATTTCTGGAAAGAAGAAATATATAATTTTTAATCGCAAAAAATGTTTCTTTCACTTTGATTTACAATCAATTTATCCCGTTAATAAATTATCTAATCAATTTAAATTCCACAATTAACACCTTTCGCGTACACCAACCACTCCGGCGGAATTCAAAAGAATCATCTCTTAAAAATGTTTCCAAACGAACTTTGAAGTAAGTTGAAAGGGAATAATGTGTAAATCACTTAAAACTCTCTGAATCAACTTCAACTAAAATCTGGACCACCTTTTCCAACAAATAAAATCCACACACCTTTACCATCCAATCCCCTTTTCCGTTCCAAAGTTGCACCCAGTGGTTGAACACGATGGCCTCCAAAGTTTTCCAAAGAGTTGGGAAAATTCGAATAATCAATGCCTGTTAAGAAGGTGAAGACAGGGCCAATTCCTTCCTGCATTTTACCTTTTCCACCTAGGGATTCTTAACTTAAGGAAAGCGGAAAATTCCATCCTATATCCGGGAACTGATTATTGGTAGTCTTCGTTTCTCCGTTTCAGGGATTGTGGAGGCAGTTGCCTTTAAAACCAAAGCTGTGGAGCGATGGCAATTAATTAAGGAAGCTTTTAAGGGATTCCCGAGTGTTTAATCGATACAAGTGGAACTAAGGGAAAGGAGAAGACTCAATTTTGAAGAAATTTGCATTCTTTTAAGGGTGGTTCGGATTGGAATTGTGTTTATATGTATGGTAAATTGTCGGATTACTTATGATTTTTCTGACATTTATTTTATTTTAAACCTTCCGTTGGTGATTACGTTGCATATGTTATGAAGTTTTTAATTGGTTAATTGAAATCAATTGTAAACTTATGATAGTTTATGAAAATGTTTTAAAATTTTACGTTTTATATTATTATTATTTTATTTATGTACCTTTCTTTTATACATTTAGAAAAACAATTTTTTTCCTTTAATTTTATAAATTTGTTACTACTTGAATTTGAATATATCTTTAGAATAAGTTTTTATTTCTATTCACCGCGCCTCTTTTCTATTTATTTATAACTTATAATTTTTACGATGTAAAAGTACCCACATTTCATGCGAGTTTTGACTGAAGAAAATATTTCTGTTTCATTCAATATATAATTTTAAAAAAAATCTCATTTTTAAAGTAAATGTTCAAAATTTCAAAAAGAACTTTAATTTATAAATCTATTTCATTTGTACTTTCTGAGATGAAACGTTAAATTCTCACATATATTCTTCTTGTTTTGTAAGTGAATATTGTTGTTTCTTGTATAGCTTTCATAAATTGACTTTTTTAATAAAATAAAACCCCAACTGAGACACACACAAAATTATATTCGTAAATATACAAAAACATTAATGTTATACTCATTGTTATTACAGTCTTACTCTACAGATTGTAAAGGATAATAATTATGTGTAATATTTCATTCGTATATTAATAAATTACATTATTTTGGACATAAATAAACACATTGCATTAATGTTATCTTATATTACTATTTAATGTTAGCTTTTATGCTTATTTTAGGTTTATTATAAATAATTTCTGCATTATTTGGAATATAGATTGATGAATTATGTTAATATAATTTTAAACAAGTGATCATATTTATGATTTTAAATCAGCCCCAAACTTTTATTAAAAACTTTAATCGTTATTATACTATTATTGTTAACCATATATTCATCATACTATAAACGCACGAATCTTCTTATTTATTATTTTAACGTGGACGTAAACATCGTCATTAAAGAACGATTGATTGATTGTATTTGTTGTGTGCCTGACGTTTTAAAACTCAAATGCGTTGAATAATTAATTTAATTATTAGATACCCTCGTCTACCTTTCACCATCATAATCCCCCTGAAGTTTGAAAGTTGAGATGGTTTCTTAAATAGTTTAGAAAACATGTTTTGACACTTGTTATACGAAACTTTTCTCTCTTTATTTACGATGTGACTAATTAAACCCACGCAACTTAACTGTAAAATGGAATGGTGTTATTAATAATTGTCGTTAACCGTCAAATGTTGGTTTTTTTGTTGTATGATGTAGTTGGAAAAGAGTTCATATTTTAAAAATAATGTTGTGTTTTATGAAATTTTAGCTGTGTACCTTATTTCGTCGAATTTTGAGTGAATATAATTTCTAACATTTTCTTTTATTTTTAAAACCTTTTCGGCCAATAGTTTCTCTGTATTAAATGTAATACATATTCATTTTATGAAATATTTTAAAGTTAAAATGTACAGGATACAAATGTAAAAAATATAGTTCAAATGTGCAGGAACGAAATATACTATGTACCGTGTTATTTTCCTTTCCTTTTTTTCATTTCGTTTTATTAATAATGATTTATTTCGTTTAATTTTAGATTCTCACTAGCTACGTGATTTTAAGCTGGGTGAATTTTAAAAATGAAACTATGATGAATATGTTGTTGGAAGTAAAGATATATTGTGTGGTCATGTGTGTGTGTGTTTATGTTTACGTAACATGCACCAGAGTTATACGTAATGGAGCAGTAAATATTCCTTAGTAGAGAGGAATAAATTCGAAAAGCCAAGAATTCTTTTTTTTTCTGTGTAATTTTTTTATGTAAAATCTGCTTATTAATATTCAGAAACCGCTTATTAAACTGTTAAAACATCCTCATCACTTTTGGGGGTGGTTTGATGTTGAGTAGTGAGGATATGGAAAAAAAAAAAAAAATAGTGTGAATACGAAAATTAATGTTGCCCCTTTATTTTTTAATCAACTAACTTCAACACCTTATTTTAAAATTTTTTTTTGTTGTTAAATTCACACATTGCATTTTAACGACATTGGAAAAAAAATGTTGAACTGTAGGAAAACACTAAAAAATGGTGAGGGGGTATGTCGAAAAATATCACGAAAATTAAATTAAAGAATTTTTTTTAAGGGACAGAGTGAAGAAGAAACAGACTTTCAAATATATATATTCGATTTAGTTTTTTTTTTAAAATATATTTTCATAAGATGGTTCCGTTTCTTAAAAGTTTTCCCTCCTATTTAACAAAATTAATTCTTTGATGCAAATTCGTGATGTCGGTTTTACAAATTACTTCTCTATACTATTGCCTTTCATAAAAGTATTAACAATTTGATTGATGATCAGATAACGAGTCCAATTTTTCACATTCTTGGCTCACCATTCTTCACATTCACACCATACTGCAGCGAGAATTTTCAGGAAACGATATATTTAATGTGTATCACTCCCACCAAACCCCTGACGGTCTTTTAGATTGGATTTATATTGTTTTGGACTCCTCCTCCTTGAAGTTCTTATGTTAAGATTAATCGAGAAAGCTACCGCATTATTTGATCATGTGTTAAAATTACATCACTTATTGAACTATTGGATAAAAACAGGATACCAATACCAACAAAACAATATGAAACTCAATGATATTGCTTTTCTTAAAAGCATTAACATTGAAAATACCATATTTATGTAGTATAAGTAATCTTGCTATCAGGAAAACGTCTTTCTTTTTCGCAGAGGGGCGGACATCTGCCGATGGAGAACATGAAATCTATTAATATGATCCTTGGGAAGTGGCCAGACACTCACTCCCTCCTCTTACGCGAAACACCCCTATCTTTTAAAACGATAAAGTGTTATATCTCTCCTACATCTTTTCCCCGATATTATGTTTGAAAATGTTATTATTTCGTTCTTTATATTACATCTGTTTTTGCGATACTGGTTGGTAAGAATGGCGAAGTGGAACAGACGATTTTTTTTTTCCTGTGTAGAGAAACTATTCTTGCTCAGCTTTCCGATACATCAGGAAGGGGTAGGGGGTAGGTAAGGAAAAATATCGGACATACACTAAAAGAAGAAACATTTATTTGTGATCGTAACTACTCAACTCTTCTCTAGGCAGTCCAAACGACATCTATTATTGGAGAAGAGAACCACGAAATTGCTCTTAAAAATTGGAATCAATAGTAACAGTTGTGGGCATGGGAGTTGCGAAGGGGAAAAAAAAAATAAGGGTACAGAATCGCTCAACTCAATTGCCCAACTATACAAACAACATTAAATCGACTATAAAAAAGTTTCTTTTTCTTGCCACTAGGATATCTTCGTATTCTACGGGGAATAAAGATCTTCAGTGTTTATAAGGTCTCATTAGTGAAAATTAAGGTCTTAGTGCGTTTCCGAATTCTAGAGGTAATAGTTGCTTTGGCATTTTAATGGTAAATACGTCTTGATTTATGTTCGTGTATTTGGTTGTTATGTTTTGTTGAAGGTTGGAATTCTATCTAATCTTGGATTTACTTACATTTTTTTTCGGCACATTTCTAATGTTAGGAAGCGAAATAAAATCGTTTGATAGAAAATAGACTCTTAAAGTATTTGTTGGGAAATGCATCATTTTAAAGGCATTGAAACATAATTGGATGTATTCTTAGGTTTAAATATCTGGCTGAATAATTTGGTTTAAATGCTTCATAAAACCAAATCGCTTGTTTGTGTTTTAATGAAATTTCGGTTGATATTGCATCCAGTTTTAAAGAAAATTTAATAACTTAACATTATTAAGTATGATCTTTTTTTTTTTTCAATTTGTAAGAGAGTTTGCAAGGCACGTATGTGTACGAAGCAATTATTAATATATTTTTTTTACTGTACAAATAAATGTATTTCGCTAATGTTCGTACCGTTTTTACGCGCGACAGAATTAATCAAGATTTTTCCCTTTAGAATAAGTTTAAGTTAGAAAATGTTCGGGTAATTTCAATATTATCTGGACGAGGCACTTAACTTTTCACTTTTTAAGTGTCTAAAATCAGTGTTCCATTTAATTTTATAGCTAAATATTTCAAATAAAAATTATATCTTGTATTTTTAGTTTATATGATTCGAAAGTGTCCAAGCGTCGCGTTTAATCTTTTAAAGCATTTTTTTCTGACAATATATTTTTGAAATAAATTTTTTTTATTGTAAATATGTTGTTTTAAAGACTAACTTTATAAACAAAAGCATGAATGGAAAAGATTCATCTGAGTTAGGAGGATTTAACAACCAGAAAATTATAATTTTTTTTTCTCCCTCCGTGAAGTGATTAAAGAGGAAAAAAGCTTTTAGTTTTGAAATATGAAACGCATTGATTGCAATTGCTCGGAAAGGCGTGAATGAAATATTTTAAATTGATATCTGAGATAGAATAACATTCTTATTTCTTAGAAAGTTCTATCAATCAAAAAGAGGCTTGCAGATACTTGTAGATATGATACGAAATTAGCTTAGATGACGTTTATTAAAATGGCTGAGGTCATGGCGGGTTAAAATCATTGACAGGACAGTTTGGAAAAAAAAAACATTCATAGGATACTTTTCTTAATGATTTTTTTTTGACAAACTCGTGAATAATTTTTATTTATTCATACTAATGCGTTATTCATTATATTCTTTACTTAATAAGTGTAATGATTATTATACTAATATAATTATTCTCCGAGCAGTATTTTTCAAGTAAAGTGGAAATATATATTAACCATAATTAATTTGTGAACAATTGCAAAAATCTTTTGTATAAAATGAATAAATTTCCATTAGCCATCAAAGGGGCTATTGTTATAGATAACCACAAAATATCGTAGCTAACCACTTTTCAAAATTTTATCGTGTTTTTGAAGATATATTTGATGTCTATTTTCACCAGTGATGAACTTAATTTTCAAAGATACAAAAAGTTTCTCCTAATTTTCGTAGTGGATTGAAATAAAACAAGTACAACATATATTTGATGTCTGCTTTCGCCAGTAATGAACTTAATTTTCAAAAATATGCCATGATAAATTTCTTCTAAATTTTTTTTTATCGAATAGAATTAAAACATATATAAAAATTAAATATTTTATATCGTTTGCTTTAATTTTAATTACATTTAGCTTAAAATATATCCAATTTAATGATTTATCTTTTGCTTTAATTTTAACGTATGAAAGGAATATTATTGTCATCCTTAATATTTTATCGTTTGCTTTAATTGTAATATTTAATATGGAATAATTTAAAAATTATTTTAAAAATGTTAGCACCTTTGGTGCGAAATTTGTTCCTTTGCATAGAACTTAAAAAAAAAAAAAATAAATAAAACAAGCTTTTCTTTAGAATTAAATTATCAGACTATATGATGGAAATAATTTTGTATTTATATCTTTTCGATTTCAGCTAAATGAAATATTTTAAATTTGTTTATTACTTCATTGCGGCTTTTATGAATAAACATATAATCAAAATAAAACCCTGAAAAAAAACCGTAAAGCCCTCACGCACGCAAAATGTAATTTATATTTATTTCCCAGCAGGCTTCCTAAAGAAACGTAATCTGTTTGAAAGAAAAATTAACATTCAATCTAAAGCAATTAACGAATAGGAAAATGAGAATAATATAACTTTTCTATAAACAGTATTTTTAAAAACTGAAAATTAAATGTACTTTTAAAATATATATAAAAGTAATTTAAATGCTTTTAAAATATTTCATCTAGTTTGAAAATTTAAAATTTAAATGTTACATGCATTTAAATATTTTGTCCCTTGGAATCATATTTTGATAACTTTATACGGGAAGATATATTTTTAAAATTTCTTGTTCTTTTATATTTCCATCTTTTTATTGCGATACTTTTTTTTTGTGTATAAAAACGTTTGGTTTTCATTTCCTAATCGTCAATTAGGAGGGGGGGGGGAGTACTCTATTTCTCGTCTGATTGTTTTCGAGAGAATTTTATGTTGGATAGAATGTCATCCTTGTTGCGGAATTAATAGTATATAAATTGATCCAGGGAATCCAGACAAAATTATGTGTGTCTAGAGATTTAATTAAATATTAAACTTGGATCAAAAATGCTCATTACGTTCATTGTTTGTTTTTGACTGATGTGTCATATTTATTATTCAAATATTGCATGGCTAGGGTTTTATTATCGAGAGCATGTCTATTGACGAAACCCTAGAGAAAGGCAATTGATATAACGGAAATTTAATATACCTTATCCGATAGAAATTTAATGATGTTATTTGCAATTAAATTCCGAGCAACATGACGACATTTTGTTGACGAAAGAAGTAGTTTTCGTAATTCATATTACCTCATTAAAAATCGATCATATAATAATTATTCTTAAATTTTGGCCTCCCAAGATTTATCTTTTATGCATTTTTGATCCGAAGTGAAAGGATTGGACTTCAAATGAGGAAACATTTTCTGACAGAAAAATATTGAAAAATAGATAAGTTCAGTTAATTATATTTATGAGATATAAGTTCACGTTATTATTTTAAGGGCATGCTGTTATTTAATAATATTCATATTAGTTAATAATATTATATCTTTAAAATTTAGGGAAGAAAGAAGTAATTTTCGCAATTGGCATTTCCTCATTAAAAATCGTTTATATTATTACAAAATTCTTTCTGTTATATCGTCTGATGATTTAATTCCGATGGAAAGCTTTAAAAAAAAACAAGTTATATGCAAAGTTTTTTAAGGAACAGATTCTGCCACCAAGGGTGCTTTAAAAAATATTAAACATTTCAATTAAACGTTAAAATTAAACAAAGCAATGAAATATTTAAGTAGTCAATAATATTCTTTTCAAATATTTAAATTGAAGCAAACGATATTATGACCTGTTTCTGAAAAATAAGTTCATTACTGGTGAAAGCAGGCATCAAACATATCCACAAAAACGCCATAAAATTTTGAAAAGTGAGCAGCTGCGACATTTTGTATGTGGTGAACTAAAACAATAGTCCTTTTTTTTTAAAAAAAAAAAATATGCATGTTAGTTTATAATATTGTATCCTTAAATTTTATAGAAGCATTCTTTCATTCTGTGTGTTCAACTTAAACATTTTAAGTTAAATATTCATTTCAACAAATAAAAAAAAATGTATATTTTATGTGTGAGATGAATTATTAATTTGATTTGATTGAATATAAATTATTGGTTTCGTAAAATATGTCGGTTTTTCTTTAAGCTGATAAAATCAGTGTACGATACTTAAGAATTTATTATTTTTTTGTGTGTGAAAAGTACTCCCAGTGATAAATAATCTATTTAATAACAGCAAGCGACGACAGCCTATGCACGAGATTTTTAAATTTAAAAATTATTTTCATTTTATTAAATTAAAAGAACCCACTTGAAAATTATAAATCTCACATAAAATGTGTTACATATGATCTTAAAACTAAATAGAAAATTGTGTATCATTTTCTATTCACAAACAATGTGTCTGCTCGTGTAAATCCGAAAATTTAATCTCCTCGGGTTTATTTTAGCGATATATGTCGAGAATCTCAATTAAACTTCGAAAAAGAATTTGAGTGTTTTGGTTATGTTTATGTATTAAATTTATGGACTTGAATAAGATTATATGTTTATTGTACGTCATGAGACTTAATTGTGTGAGAATCATGTGCGTTTTTATTCATTAACTTTGCGTTCCCTCTTCAGTTTAGAAATTTGAATTATTGAAATTCATTTGTTTCCTTTAAAGGGAGTCTCAGGAACCTTAAATTTCAATATTTTAGATTTTTTGAAGGGGGGGGGGAGTTAGATCTTATTTATTTAATTTTTGATCATTTTGGTGCCAAAAGCTTACCAATATTACCAAACCTTTCAAAGTTATCGAGGGAAACTATAAACCTTCTTTAACTAGTTTTTTTTTTTTTTTTTTTTGTTATTTTCAACTTTGACTTCTTTTTCTCGAAAAAAAAAAATTAATTAAGAGTGAAGGATTTCTCAGAAACTATTAATATATTATTTTGAATTTTCATACACATGTTCAAAATAGTTTCTTTATAACTTACACATCAATATTTTTTAGGCAAATTAGTAACGCACAAAATTTTATTTGAATTTTAATTGGATGTTTTCTTAAAATTTTGTAATTTTCTAAATCATTGTATTAAAACTTTTTTTTCTGTTAAATTTTTTAAAAAAAGTATGTTTCCTTAAAAACTGAACATTTTACTACTAAATAACATTACTTTTGAAAATTTTGATCTATTTTGTACTTCAGAATCCTGTACGTAGTAAAATATTGATTTTCGAAATTTTTTGGGGAAACAAAAGTCCAATTTATATTTCTTTATAACTTTTCCAGATTTCTTTAGAATTACATAAAAATAAGAAAATTAATGTAAATTTATTTATATATCATACCTGATAAAAATATCAAGTTTCTGCTTTGTTTGATTGGTAAGTTATATTGGTTTGAAAAATGGAAGCTTTTTTCTCATACAACGAATAAGTGATAAAAGTCCTGTGTCTCTTAAAAGAATGCTTAAATAAAGCTTGTAAAATAAACTAAGAAATTTAATTTTGTGCTCCAACCTTTTACTAATGAATTGCTGATGTTTCTTTGAATAATTTGTTGTCGGCCCCTGAAAATACCTGTAAAGTCATTAACTGTATATCCACAATGTAGTGTTTGTAATGATCATCTAGTAATGTCACATCAATAATGAGAAAAATAACATTCCGTTCTGAACGTATTTCTTTCGTATTCCACGATTTGATTTAAGTGCTGAAAAAAAAAAATCTACAAACATCCGATAAATTCATAATAAATTCAGAATAAAAATAAAAATGTAAGTTTTTGGATGAGTAAAACGATTTTCAGCGAATGATCATTTTAAAAAGAGAATATTCATTGAGACTCAATACGTTTAAAGTATATCGATTAAATGCACTAGTCGGGCTGGAATAATCGATTCTAATTCAGCATATGTTTCCCCTTTGCAACAGGTCGATGAAAATATTTCTTTATTATATGGTTCCATATATTTAAAGCTTTTTTACATTGTTTCATTTGTTTCGTGTTCTGTTTCGATAATTCGAAATACAATTCTATGAATTTTAGTTTTCTGGAAAAAATTGTTTTTGAAGTGTCTCGTGACGATTATTTTAAAATTGTTATACTTCACGGGGAAAAAAAAAGTACAGATTTAAATATTTGCTTAGTTTATTTTTTTAAAATGCTGTGTCGATTTCTGAAGGGCTTCTTCCTTTTGAAAAATTAAGTGAATTGTGATTTCAAACTGTTCGACAGATTAAAAGCCATACATATTAATCCTTATGCGGATTAATGTTTTTTGGAATACGAAGTGAGTACTTGAATAATTATTTTTCGACTTGAAAAAAATTTGGAAGAATTCGATTTTAATAAATTATTCAAAAAATTATATTTTAATCACTAGAAAATTACTGCATTTTTGCAATTAACGAATTATTCTTCACACAAAAAAAATATATATTCGAATGAAATTCGCAAGATTTATAAATTCAAGATTTGATAAAGGGCCATTATCTTTGTTAACAACTTCCTTTCTTATTCATTAAAAGTGGGGAAAAAACGCAATTTGCTGAAAAAAATGTTACTGATTTGATAGAATACTTTGCTTCTCTTCTTGTTCTTTCCTTCACATGAATTATTAATCATCTGCGAAAATCAGAAATAAAAACTGCAATAATAACAATATTTTTTTTTATGAAGAAGAAACACCTCGAAGCGGCAAAAAAGAAAATGACTACAATTTTTCTTCTCCGAACGAAACTAAATTTCAGTAATTAATTAAGCTGAAATCCATTTCTTCAACTTCCGAAAACCGAAACAAATTATTTAATTTCGATATAACATAATTAAGTTCTCGTTATTATTTGAGATTCCAGCAGCGAAATAATAAAAATGAGCTTATCGAAAGCAAGCCGAAGCTAGTTCTAGATGACCACCTGTGGTTAAAATTGTTGCTTCTTCTTCTTCTTCTTTTTTTTTTTTTTTGCTTCTAGTTACAGAAGACAAGGGGATGATATGAAAGCAGAGCGATTTAATATCGGTGATGACAGTCGAAGACTGTTTACTGCAGCTGCCAGCTGTCAACCGCAACTTTTTTTTTCCACTCCTACTAATAATTTCACGACATTTAGGGTGCTATTTTTGACTACAGTGGCTTTTTATTATCCTCTATAACGTCCTTTTCAACACCTAGATCTTGACACATTGTAATTATTGCCTTATTACTTAGTTCAGCCCATAGCTTCTTTTGCTTCCCCTGCGCGATGTATATATTTTGCTCTGTAAGAATCAAATTTTCACCCGTCATACTATTATATTCGTCTACTTTCATTTTTGGAATGATGATAATTCCACCCCTCTTTGAAACCCCCCTCTCATTTTTTTTCACGCTTTAAATTGCCTTCTAGTATGACCGCGGCTCTGCTACAAGGGGAACGCCTTAAACTGGGCGTCAACAGCACAAGTAATGACATTCTTTTTAACTCTCAGCAGATGAGCGTTTTTATTTATTATTCCTTTTCAGTTCCTTTTTTTTATTTTTTATTCTTGGCTTTTTTTTTGTCCCTAGAGAAAAAGCTTGGATTGATGTTTTGAATGAACTATTTCCCCCCTTCCCTTCGCAATTCTTTCTTTCTTTTTAATTCTTTAGAATCACTGTTTGAGATGTTTTTCTGTTACAATTTCATTCCCGCCATTTTTTTTTTTTTTAAAGCGGGAAGGGAATGCATGATTAATGTTAGGAACCCCCCAGGGTGTGGGGGTGGGAGACTAGAATGAATTGCTGCGAATATGTATATTCGAATATAAAACCCCCTCTCTTGGAAGATTATTGAGCACTGAGCAGGGGAAAACGCAGATACGTACCCACACAATCCCAAAATGCTGTTGCTGTAGGCTTGACAACGAGAATTTGGGATCGTGAATTATGTTCTGGTCACGATTTCGACTCGGTTCCTGGGAGCACCAGACCTATCATCGTCTTAGAAGTTCAAAGTTCAGTGCATCAACCTCTTATTTGGATTTCTTTTTCAAGGGTGATCTTTCTCTCTCTGCCACTTTTCCAGGTTTTAGATTACTTTCGGGGTGAACTTTTTAACTTCCGCCTAACGTGACTTGGTTGTTGTGTATATATATATATATATATATACATTGATATGACCAACTCGTAACAAACTTTCGTCTGTGAACTCAGCGCTCTAGTAAGGTTAATCTTCGATGGAAGATGACCTATGAAATAAAAGCGACTGGGAATTGAAATTTATTGTTTTCTGATTTCAGTTTTACAGTTTTTATTTGTAGCGAATCTTAACAGTTATAATTCCATGCGTTCTTCTGTCTGTATCAAGATTTATTTCCGTAATGGTTCTCTGGGACATGAATTCTACATTAAATTATAACCTTTCGGTTATTACTTATCTCTAATAATTTGAGACATTGTTGTGGTATGTCTAAAAGCCGGGGGTATTCAGGCGAAACACTTTTGGTCCGCTTGTTTTGTTACGGGACATGGAAGGTCATTTCTGTCCAGGCTGTCCGGAAATCCGGCTGCCGGACGTTTTTAACTTTTTTTTTTTTATTGGGACTTTTTTTTTGGGTTTTTTTTTTTTTTTTTTTTTTTTTTACCATAGTTATCAATCAGTCTGATAAATAAACTGGTAAAAATGTCATCAAAAGAATAAAGAATTGGTAGCGATTGAATTAAAAATATTATGGCTGGGAACCTTTTTTATAAATAAAAAGCACTTTTTTGTAAAAAAAATTTGGTATAAAATATTTGTTATTTTAATTGCATCTTTTAAAAATATTTGTTAATTTTCACATTCTTTCTTTCTTAATAAGAACCAAAAAGGAAAACGGTATTTTGTCACTAGCATTTTATAAATAAAAAGCACCTTTTTTTAAAAAATTTCAGTACAAAGTATTTGATAATCTTATTGCATTCTTTTTTCTTTTTTTTTTTTAAGCATTTATTAACGGTATGACATTGATTTTTTCTATCTTAAAACGAAAATGGTGTTTAAGAGTTTCTTATGAATTATAAATCTGAATTTTAATCTTTGAAATTTTTTTGTTATTTTTATGGAATAAAGTAATAAATGCCTTTATTAAATAAGCATGAATTATAATTTAAATACGGATAAAATAATTAAATTAGGATTCGATAAACTTAGATTCCAAGAAAAATGAAATGCAAGTAAATCAAACATGAAATGCTTTTAATTTCCGAAACTTAAAAACTTTATTTTAATAAAAGGGAATTATCGTCATATCATATTGGTATTATATTTAAAAAATGAAACTCATACATTCCGTAATATCGAACATAAAAACAGGCACAATGAAATAAATTTTCCAACTATATTTTTAACGTACCCTTAAAGGTACATCTATGTTACCCTAAATTGGGGTAAATAACTGTGATTAAAATATTTTGACCTTTTTTTTGTTGTTGTGATTATACGTTCTTAAGTCATATATCAAATAAGAAACTTTCTTACAACTCGCCAATGTCACTCACTTCCTTTTGTACGGTTTAGATTGACGACCATTGTCGTCAATTGAGGTTACCAGGTTGCATTCTCTTTACATTTCCCCCCATCTTTTCTTAGATCTGAAAGTGATGACTTCATCTTCACGAAATTTCACCTATCACACGAGGGCCCCCATAATCTTAAATTAAAAGCACAATTCAGTTCCATCTTGTTCCGAAACGGAACCGACGTCTTCATTGAGGAAACAGCCTTCAGAGATTCCACAAAATATGACTGTCATATATTACTAACTCTCTTCCTACAAGTTTTATAATACGTTTGTGTTCTTTTCCCGTGCAGAGCATTGTATCGCACCGTTCCGCGCGTATTAAAGAAAAAGGCACGTTGTTCGGCAATAAATATGCCTACGTGATCCGTTCTTGTCATGGTCGGTGGGATTACCAGTTGAAAAATTGCAGATAGCTCGCTGAGTTATAAATGAAATATGACGGGTTTGACGGGGTGATGAGAAATGCTGAACTCGATCAAAAAACTAACATCAATGGTTGTCGTTGGATAATAGAGATATTGAGCCAAGATCTTGTTTACGACCGAAGCCCTTTTAAAGGTTTTATGGCGAGGGCTAGCAGCAGGGAGGGGTGGAAGATTTGAAAAAGGAATGGTCTGTTGATAGTACGGCATGCAAGGTGAGCGTGACACTTTAATGCAAAATGAAGCTGTTTATCAATCATACTTTTTTCTTTCTTTTTTGGTATCAAGGTTTACCTAGACGTGCTACGCAGGCTATTTTCAAAATCGAGTATTGAACCTGTATCGAGGAGGAGGAATTGGTATTCGATGAACGTATACCTAGATAAACTGATGTTCCCTAACCTTTTATTTGCCCGCATGTTAAATAATGATTTTTGGAAAGAAAAGAGACAGCGAATACAAGGGGACTCGGGCGTTCTATATTTAGGAAATGTTCGAACTAAAATGGTTTGATCGTATAAATGATAAATTGCATTGTGCGTTCCCCCCCCCCTTGAGTTTTGTTCATTCGATAGGTTGGATAAAATACATTGAGGAAATATGCAATACGGACTTCAAATCAAACTATGATCCATAATCTATTTTTTATGTCCGGCATGCTGCTTTTTATAAATTGTGACATCTGTTTTGAGTATCTTCCTTAAAAAAATATATTTTTTTTAAAGAATTATATTGTTAGATATTTGGGAATTTTAAGGTCGTATTTTTTTTTTTTTTTTTTGTTCCTTTTTGAGTTCAGAATATTTGAATTCATAAAACAATCGTTCATTTTAAAACATGATTACCTTGAGACAATTTTTCAAATCATTAATTCTGTGAAGAGGACGTAATAGAAATTCCATTTATAATAAAGTATGAAAAATTTGTTAATTATTTCAAATAATTAGTTTTCAAAAAATTATCTGTGTTAGTTATTGTTTAAAAGTACATTTTCTGATTAGTGAACACTTTATGTTTTTTCATTATTTTCTGTTTTTGAGTGTGTTATCGAATTCAAAATGAGGAGATTACAAAAATATAAGATTGTTTTTAAAATGCGCGTGAGAATTTTTAAAATCTTTTTATTTTTTATTTTTTTAAATTCTTAAATTCTGTTACCCTTGCCTTTAAAATATTAGCAGTATAGAAAATTTTCTATTATAATTATAATAACATTCAAGTTAATTTTTTTTTGTCTATTTATATGCAACATGTTGTTCTATAAAAATGTGATTTGATGGAATGAAGTAAAGAAATTATTAACTTATTTTTAGATAATTTGAAAGTTATTGTGGAAAGGGTTTCTGTTACTCTCAAATTCCACTATATGTATTAGAAATATTAAATGTTGCTTAAGCATGAAGTGTTGCAGGTAAATTGGTAATTTTTTGAAAGAATTTTGAATATTTTAATGGATTTATCTAAAATCATATTTTATTTTTAACGGTAGTTAAAAATTTGACTTCTGTTAGTAAGTAATACTCTGAATTATGAACGATATATATATTTTAAAATAAAAAATAAATATTTATGCATCTCTCTTTCTCTCTCTCTCTCTCTATTTATTTATTTATTCTTTTTCATATATCCTCGGAGCTTCGATTGATAACTTGAAAATGGATCCCTTTTAAAACTTTTAGCAAACGATTGTTGTATCTAAATAAAACGAGTCTCTATCTGAGATTTATATTAAATATTGTTTACTTCAGACATGTTGCATTATGGGATTTTTTTTTTTTTTTTTTTGCTGTAAAAAATCATTCCAAAGAATTGAAAATGCCCGATAATAATAATAATAATAAAATTTTCTATTTAAAATGAAATCTTATTTTCGATTTTTATGACTTATTATGAGAGTTGCTATCCCAAAACTAAATTTCCCCCTCATCTTATTTTTATTTATTACCTTCTATTTACGAGGCGTTATGTAGCAAACAACTGGGAGGAAAATTTAAGGTCTGTGACTTGGGTGTGTTAAGTAAGAGGGGGGAACGAATACTTTAAAAGGAAACCGCTTTTCTCCCTATAAACACCTTAACATAATCCAATAGTCTCGAATACGCCTGTTGGCGTTCCATCGGATTAAGGTTTTTCGAAAATAAATAAAAAAGTACTCTTCTCTGGCATTTCGAATGAAATATGGGGATTTTGTCACGTTGGTTGGTGTTAAAATTGTGCGTGTTGTGTATGTTAAGGACATCATTAAGAAGTTTCTGACGAGGAATTATTATTTTTTCTTTCTCACCTTTCGTGGAATAAATTTTCCACAATGAGTTTCTTTTCATTTTAATCCTGTTCGTTATCACAGTGGTCGAGAGTAACGGAAAGTTCTGAGTAGTCTTTATTATCGTTTTGTTAATAGGTTTGGATACTTCTGCATTGGCATAAGTTGGATTTTGCTTTAAAATTATAATCAGGATGATCTTTGAGTGAACAATAATGACTGTTTTTATTCTTTTATCTCAATTTAAGGCGCACGATTTCTCATTAAACATTCTGCCCTACCTATTTTTTTTTATCGAAATACTTTCGATACATATATCTGATACTCGAATTTGAGGTTGTTTTATGTGATTGTTTTATGTACTATATTTGTTATAAATAGAAGAAAGTATAGGAAATGTATATGAATGAATGTAATTATTTCCAAATAGTAAAATTCATGATTAAGAGGATTAAAATGATTAAAATTCATGACAAAACAATAAGTGTGTGATATCTTTTTGAATCTTCGCTGTCTTTTAATCAATCAATAATTGTAATTTGAAATGAACTGTTATTTCTTTATCTTGTATGTAACACAAAACGTTAATCGAAAATCAGTAAAATTAATATCAGCGTTTCTTCAAAAATTGGATTATATATGGCATATTAAATATAGGAAAAAAAAAAAAAAAACTATGAGCAATATGCTGAAACATGTATATATTTAAATTTCTTCAAAAACATTTCGAGCAATTATTTAGTTATAAGAATTTATGAAATATTTTATATGGTATACTCGTACATTACATGCAAACACATATTAATTTTCGTCTGGGAAATGGAGATAAAATCTTACATGTTTTTTGTAAATTTCCTTTTTTTCCTTTTTGAAATCAATTTCTTATTAATAGTGTCTGGTTAGTTTTTCATGTGCTAAATATTTAAAATCACAGAATTATTTTTATGCATTTTTTTTTTCCAAATTGAAATAATTATCAAACAGTTTCTTGAAGGCAAAAGATTAATATACTTATATGTACTTAGTGATTTTTTTTGTCTCTTTCATATATATTTCCAATGCGGGGTACATTATAAGATATTCTTGTACTATTTTTATTTTATATGTTTCTATTTTTTATGCTATTCATGTATTATCAAGTTTATGTGAAACATCAGTGATTTCTCATTTAATTAATTATAACTTTTCAAACTGCATTAGCTTTTTTTTCGCTTCATGTTGCAGTCTCAGTTCTTTCTCAGTTTGTTCTTTCCGTTTGCTTACATTTTCTGACTGATATTAAAACAAATGGTATTTGTGTAAACCACAAAGTATCCTTATTTTTAACTATTGCATCAAATATTCCAATTTTCGATGTGTGCATGACGTTGATACGATAGCCTTTCTAAAAATCCCCGCAAAAACAAACAAGCTTTCGCCTCTTTGAGTAATTATTTTCGAAAACCGTTGCTCCTCCACACTTTTTACCTCCTCGATTTAATCCCCATTGAAGCATACACCAAAAATTATTCCAAAACTCCCACGACGCCTCAAAAAGCGAGAGTTTAACCCTCTAAGGTATTCTGTAAAATTCTGTAACTCTAGCATCATCCCGCACGTAATACGATCAAGAAAACGTAGTTCCAATGAAAGAAAGGCACGAGTGCTTAAAGCCTATTCCTGTATGTATAACTTTGGAAGCTTTTGAAGAACAGAACGAGACATTCTGTTCCATTATCTTGTTAGGAGACCCGCCAGCTTAGAAAGCTGAGAGTTCTTACTTATCTTCACTTTCTCTCCCCAGCGCCTTTGATGTTTGTGAAACGAAATTTTTCACTCTGGCATAGGATATGCAAACGCAGTATATTGAATATTGGTTGTCCACCTACCGGTTCTCTTGAGCAAAAGCGAGCTTCCCAATCGGATTTTCCCTGTTCCAGAAGATTTTATCGTCTGCGACGATAGTTACCACTGTTCCGATGGCAGCAACACTGTTCGACGATTTGAATTTTTTATGGGAGAGCTTAGTTGCATTTATTAGGCTTGTTGCGTTCAGCGGTATGTAGTGTTTGTGTGTTCTGTTCTTCGGAATTTGAAGCATTTGGTGTTCGACTAGGAAGCGATTTAGAAATTTTTATTGCAATTAAATGTGTTTATTTTGTCTCGAATAAATCGATCAATTGTATTTATATTTACAGTGAAAAATCTGAATGACTTAATATTTTTTTGAGCATGAACTAAAAATTAATTCATTTGGAAATCGACGTTACTGTTTACGTTCCATTACAATCTGCTGTAAACGAAAAATTAAGTACAGGGCATGATAACAAGACTTTTTTTGCGGAAGGTTTTGAGAATGAAAAATGTTTAGAAAATTTTAAAAGGAGAAGTAAATTTTTTTTGCTTTAAAATTTATTCCATTGTCTAAAGTTTAATACATCACTCTTAATTTTTAACGTAATTAATGTACGAAACTGTCGTAATTTTCACCGCACCTAATAAAATAATTTTAATTGAAAATTTGTTTTAAAAAAGATTTGTATGTCTAAAAATAATATATTAGTTTTTTTGCATGATTTTTAATAAAATACACATGTTGAAAAATATTCCCTTTTCCTACAGAATATATGAAACTGTCCCACTTGGTTTCAAATATGTTTAAAGCGTATTGGATATATGTTAATGATAATAGGGGAAGGTGTAAGAAAAGGGAGGTCCGTGCGGCATGTTCACAAGCAAAGCGGAACAACTGTAACCCACTTTAATTTCGCAGCCAAAACTTGAATATGAAAGACTATGCTGCCATCTATCGAAAACATGACGAACTCTCATTAGCCACTTTCAAAACAACCGAACCACACTAAATTTACTTTCACTTTTTCATTCCAGCAATAACAGAAAAACCAATTTCATTACTCTCTTCTTTCGCGTCTTCGTTCGCAATAAGGGACCAACCCCCAAGACGACCTCTAGAAATTGCATGCGTGCCATCTGTCAGTGGTGTGCCTCCCGTAGTCCATTACAACCCTCCCCCTTACGAGAAGAAGTGCTATCCCTCCCGACATTGCTTCATTATCCCCTGGGCCCCATACTCACGGCCCTATAATTACGTAACTCTGTGCTCCCTGGCTTTAGGCCCCCCCCTCTCACTTCTGTTTTATGTTTTACGAGCCTCGTTATGTTTTTTCCCAAGCTGCCAGGATAACTCTCTGCATTTCATCCTTTTTTCTCCCTTTAGCTCTATTGCGAAGGGATGAGATAGATGATAGTAATTGACATGCGAATTTTTGGGATGTAGTTGGGTGAAGGATATATATACTGTGAGAATTATTAGTGGTGTGTTTTGGGCCCTTGTAGATTTGTTTGGATTGTATCTAGTGGTCATTCTGTTTGATATGAGATGATGTAGGGGAAACATCCGGTGGATTTATTTGTATTGTTAAATCAAGGAAAAATATTCGTACGATATTTCATTTGTGAATGGTTTCTTACAGAATCAATATTGGAAGATTAATATCTGGAATTATATAAATTATACATAAATTGATATTTATGAGTAATTAAGCACCAATACTTTAATTACTTTATTCAGTAACAAGTTTGAAAGTGATTTCGAGAAATATTACAATATTTAAGAAATCTTACTCAACCACTCAGTAAAAAGATGTGCACCATCCATAAAAATAAAACAGATAAAACGTTACAGGAAAAAAAAAAAAATCAATTTAACTATAAAAGATAAGCATTATAAACTATAGAAAATTCCAAAAAGAAAGTAAATTAAACGAAAAATAAATTGACAATCATCGAAAATAAATGAAGAAAATACAAAATAATAGGGTATTATATATTTAAGGCTGTGACGGGCTTTAGACTATTATACATGAGTGTTTCTGTTAAGAAAATTTCTTTAAAATAAAAAGTATTGTATTCTTTCGCAAATCCGGTAGGTATCGGACCTGCACACCTCCAGATTACTGCAAAATCACTGAAATCTAATACGGTACATGGTACTAAAGTGTTATACACATAGAAAAATAACTAAAACTACAATATATATATATACTGTTTTGTATTGCTAGTCTATATTATTCCGCTAAAGTAAGAGGCATAAAATAAAATTTTGACTTGTCAACCTGCTGTGTAAAAACGCAGGATTAATGACTGAGCCGGAAAGAAGAAGTGCCGGACTTAAGAGACGGTACTAGATTAATTTCGAAACTTTTCATTTTTCAAAATTTTGTGCTGTTGATGCCTTATTAATTTTATTGATGCTGTTAAAATGATTAGAACTGGTGCAAATATTCCAAAGTTTATATAGATTAACTGCAGTTGAAAAATTTTAGTAACCACAACTCTTATTTATTATTTTTTTTAATTAGAAAATCCAGAAAATATGAATATTTTAAATGAAAGAATTAGTTTAACTGAGGTTCTTGACACTTTACGTTATTTGAATTTATATGTATTAAGAGTTTTTTTTATACCAGAAACTTAATTTTCATCCCTTGTAAAAAATGCATTATTGTGGTATCTTCCTCTAAGGAACATACATCGGACCAAACGTTTTGTCCTTAATTAAAAGAGTCTTAGTTTTAATTAGAGATAAATACATATACTATTCGAAGGGAATCGAAATCAATAGAAATGTCCTTTAAAATAGACGTGTCCCTTACAAGAGGTACTTCTGAATTATAACTTTTTTCTAAATTGGAACAAATTAAGTTAAAAGTGACAAATTTAAAAAAGTTTATTTAACATTACATTGTTCAAAGTATTATAATTAATTAAAGTATCCGACTACGTTAAAACTCGAATTTCGGAGAAAATACCGAATTTTTATTTATTTATCCATTAAAATATTTGAAATCTTCTCCTTCTAAAGCTACGTTCCATTTGTAGCTGCGGTACACAGAAATGAAGTTAAAAGTATTTTAATATCACAATTTTCCTTTGTTTTCTGAACAATTTTTAAATTTAAATCCATTTTCTGAAGAATATAATTTTCAGTATGTTTACAATTTTTGAAAGGTAATAACTCGGAATGTTTTTATCGATATAATGATAGAATTTGGTAGAAATATTTTTCATATTATTTTTAAGATCCCGGACTATGATTTTTTTAATGTATGGTATATAAGTGGATTTATTCACATTTTAATGCATAAGAGTGGAGGAATATTAAAAAATAAAAAAAAAAAAAAAAAACCGTGTGTTGTTATTTCGATTCGTAATAACTCTGCAAATAATGTGAATTATTAAAGAATCCTAGTTCAGACTCTGTACAGGTTTCATATCAATACATATGATGAATAACAATGTTATAGAAAGATTTTTCATGAAAGGAGAGTATTTTGAAAATATGCTATTTTTTTCTTATTTTATGCTAAAAAAGTGCATTTTAAAATTTTTTCATCGTAATAAAACTTTTGAAATGCTTTTTTATGTACATTCTAATTCAGATAACACTAAATATAGAAAAAAAAAATTTATTCTTTATATGTTTTTTCAAAATCATGGTTCCGAACGTAGTCGAATACCATTACCACGAGCGCCCGCACACTCACAATTTTGAAAAGACGACAGTTGTCGTTTTTTTCCCAGATACATAACTGACTGGTCATTTTAACGTTTTAATTATTTGAATAGCCATTGAGTATAATCATTCTATATTGTATATGCGGCAATATCTCTCTTGTGGTATAAATTCCCCGTTTTGATGTTCTGCTTATGCACGTAATCAAATCATTCGCAGCAAATATAACTGTGAATATTTGCAATCACTCTAGATTTTCTGTTTGAGATGTTTTGAGAGTAGTAGAGCTTTATTTGTGTTTATATTGACATTGTATATATATAGCTGTATGTATTAAATATTTATCGTGTGTGTGTTTGTTTTGCAGAAGAGAGCAAGTACCTGACGGCGTATGCTTGTGAGGGTCGTCACCTTCAGATCACTTGCGAACCTGGCCACATGATTCATCTGCTGCGAGCTAATTATGGTCGCTTTAGCATTAGCATATGCAACGAGCACGGGAATTTGGATTGGAGCGTTGACTGCACCTCGCCCAGTTCCTTCAACGTCATCAAAGACACGTAAGTCTAATAGGATATTGCCAAAGCTTTTAGCATCCTTATCAAAGCCTCATAGAACTTCTCTTAACCTATGGACCGATCTTTGGAGATTTAGTTCCAAGATCGGCGTTAGTTGATTCTAGTAGGACACTGGAAGGGTTGCTGCGAATGTTTAAAGCAGGACCTAAACTTCGGAACTAAAATATACTACCAATGGCTAAGAGTTCTGCCACCTAAATTTGCCACTCCCTATAGAAATAAAAAAAAAATAATAACATGACGAATATATTTGCACGTGTAATATTAAATTAATTATAGTTTAATATGTTGAAAGGAATAAATAGCATTTGACGTGGGTAAAATTGCCAAACCATAAAAGTTTTGAAATAAACAAAATAAACATTTACCTTAACACTCATATATATTCGACTAACCATACAAAGCAAATAAAATTGACTTCACAATAACTATAAAATTTTGGTAAGCGTGAAACTTTATCAAAGTATAAAATAAATAATATCAACGCTGCACCGCTCTTCTGAATAAGAAAAAAAGTTGAAGATACTAAATGGCACCTGCTCATCGTCACGTTTATGAGTTATTTATAAAGAAAATAAAACAATAATTCATGCATCCAAATTGATTCACTGATTACATTTCATGCCTGCCACGTTCAAAAGTAAAATTTATTTTCAAAATTCGAAAGGTGGAATTTATTTTCTTATTTTGAATAAAATATTTGACAAGTTTTTATTTAAGGTCACATAAATGCAAGTGTATTTGTTTAGATCATATCTTGCTACTTTGTTTTGAATCACTTCCATTTGTTCAATTGCCTTGAAATTCAGCGTAAGAATCAATGCACTGTATACAACTTACAGAAGTTCATACAGTTATAGCATCTGCATGCTCTTTTATTATACTATATCTTTAAAATTTTGAAGTATTTTATAATTACACGATTTTTAATTATTTTCTTGCAAATCAATTTTCTTGCCAGTAGCACTCGTGTTGTTTCTAGTGTGACGTTAATAAAAACTAAACTAAACTTCAAGAAGTTAGGAGAGAGGGTGCCAGCTTAGGTGTCGTCCTCGTCACTTGACCGAGGTTCAAAATTACGAGGTCTGTCACCAATAGCCCTCGTGTTGCTTCTAGTGCGACGTCAATAAAAACTAAACTTAAAAAAAAAATCACTCTTCGAATCTATTACATACAAGAGTTTGAGGACAAAGGATATATGTTATTTCTTTAACTATTTACAAAACACTTATAGTAATTTATTCTATTTAAAGTGGAATAAAAAAAATCTTTCTTCTACAAAAGGCGCTCTGTTTACAAGTCCACCTCTCTTTCACTCTTGATCGTTTGATCTGCAGTAGTTTTGATTGATGACTTTGATCATTATTACCGGGATTTGATGGCCTGCAACGTAAATGATTGTCTCTTCCGACACTTTAATGCAAACGTGATGAATAAGTACTGTGATATAAATCATGGAGATAATCGTAGATGAATGTAAATGATTCTTTTTGATGGACAAATGCAAGTTACGATTTCTCACGAATTGAATAGATAGACAAATGGTGAATGTATAAATCATCTGACAAATTGAACAATGCATGTGATGACACTAGAAAATTAAGTGTCTTTTGAATAAACCATTTTTGAATTATGATGCGCTGCACACGCCATTTTGTTGGTGTTTCAGAAATTTAGTATTTAAGATTTAATTTTTTTTAAACCCAAATTTAACATGACTATATATTTTTCTTTTTATTTAAAATAAAAGAAAGTGTATGATTTAATTTTCTTATGGTTATTCAAAAAGACTCGTGTGCTGATGATGCGATAGGAAGAGATGTACAGTTTTCAGTGGTTTATGATAGTTCAGTTATATGGAAATGCAATATATGTTTACTCGTTATCTGTTGTTACGATAGATGGCGCTGCTAATGCTTTATCGAAATATGTATGTAACGAGAGTGAGTTATAAGAAAAAAAAAGGCAAAAAAAAATGATATATGAGGTGTGGCTATTAAGTAACAAGACTGACGCTGTTACAGAAGAAGTACGCATGCGCACGCGACCGATGCTGTGTAGCGTGAAGCCTTCTCTTTCGAATGCAGTTCCTCTCGCTTCTGTAAGCAAATCCGTATACCCTTAGTCTTCGTTCGCATTGGAGGTGTTTTTGTGTGTGTGTGTGTTTGTTTCGCCGGAAAAATAATAAGTGAGTAACGAATTGTTATGAAATTTCGCAAGAAACTTAGAAACATCTCTTCTGAAACTTATAATGTGTTGAAAGAAGTGTATGACAATGAATGTTTATATCGCATGCACGTATTTTCGAGTGTTTTCGTTTTCAAGAATTCGTCGAAGATGATTCGCGCCCGGATCGCCTTCTTACGTCAGAAACCGATGACAATATCGAAAAAATCGGTAATCTGGTTCGATCTGACTGTGGTTAAGTATTCGTGCGATTGCTGAGACTGTAGGACTTGACAAGGAATACATACGGCAAAATTTTCCACCAAGGCAATGCGTCGGCTCATTTCTCATTGTCTATCAAAAATGTTCTAGCCAAGTACAGCTGGATGACCCAGTGTTAGAACATCTGTCGTATCTTGAGTCATGTGACTTCTTTCCGTTCCCTTAGATGAAATCTGCATTAAAAGAAACAAGGTCTTAGTTCGTTGAAGCTGTGAATGGAAAGAGGCACGCTTCCTGAAGGAGCTGACAGAAGACGACTTCCAGCATTGATTCGAACAATGGAAGATTCGCATGGAACGTTCTAGGGATAGTGAAGGGGCATATATTGAGGATGATGTTAATTAAATATGTATGACATCAGAATAAAATGTTTTGCAACGTTAGTCTATTTGCTTAACTGCCACACCTGGAATGTAGACAAAATAACATGTGTGTCGTAGGCTAGGCATAAACACTTCCTCAACTTTGAAAAAAAAAAAGTGCAAAATAAAACTGTACTTTATCCGAATCTGAATGAGTTATTTCTTTTCCGTATAACTGAGATATTATCCCATTATTAGAACTTTAATTCCGTTAAAGAATAGGATACAAGTCTATTGAACTATTTTCTTTTTCTTTTAGCATTTTTCTCCTAATATTAAAAAAATGAAACCCAAAACTTTTAGAACAGAAAATTACGCTATCAGTATGCTATCCTAACTTCACTTTTTAGCAAAGAAAGTTTATGATGGGATAGAAAAAAAGATCTATAGTTATGATAGTTTACGAGATTTTATAGGTTTTAAAAACTATTGAACATTATTCTGTTTTCCTAGCCTAATGTTGAAAAATAGAACCCAAAACTTTCGAACTGAAAATTACACAAACAGTATGGTATTATGGCTTCATTACTTTGCTAAGTAAAGCATGTTAATGATGGATAAAACAGATGTACAATTACGATAGTTTACAGAGATGATATATGTTTTGAAAACTTTTGAACAATATTCTTTTTGTCTCAAAATTATCTTCGCGTTATGTTAAAAAATTGGACCCAATACTTTTTGAATGGAAAATTATGATTAGTATTAAGCTCTAACGTAACGATTGTTTTTTGAGAAAAGCATATTTATTTTTCTATTTATTTCTATTTTAATCATTCATTTTTTTAGGTTAAAAATTTTCTTGAGTTTATTCTCTGCACTATAATGCAAAATGAATTTCAAATTTTATTCTTTTTCATATAAAAAGAATCGAATTTTTATGGAACGCTCTTTGATTTTAAGAACACGATGACAAATGGATTGATAGATAATATAATCATGCGAGTTTAAATGATTACGGAATCATTATTGTTCTTTCTAAAATCTATATTTCATACTTTGTTATATTGATCCAAGGCACTGACTGTTCAGTTAGTTTTAATTCTATTTAAAACTAGTTAAAGGTTGATTTTTTTCCGTAAGAAACCCAGATAAAATTTACCTTTTTATTAAAATAATGACTTATTATACAAGCGATTAAATATAATTATATGAATTATTTATCAACGTAATTACTACATAAAGGCATTTAATTGATTATTACGAGTTTTCGGTAGAAGTTCTTTCCGAAAGTAGTTGGAAATAAAAAAAAAATATTTAATAATGTTACTTTGACAGACGATTATTAATTATTCAAGTATAATTTTTTCGTAGTCACATGGCAGATTAATATTTCCTCGGAATTGGAATTTTTTTTTTATCATGCATTGTATCAAATCGAAACATTGAATTTGTTGATAATATGACATAACTGAAGATAGATATGTAATTTACTTTCACAATGTATGTTTTAAATCGTTGCATTGGAATCCTTTTCGTCATTTTATAAATAACTGAAGCAACATTCCAACTTTTCTTTGTAACTTTTTCCTAAAATGTCTCTTCAGGTCATATAATTTTTTGAAAAATTCGTCTAGGATAAACTTTTTTTTTTCTTCTTTTGCAAAACCTTTTCTGATGCTTTTAACTCTACTCACCTCACCCCCTGTAGAATTTTGAAATTAATTACTTATTCATAGCACCGTTCTCAATTATTCAACGACTTTTCGTGCGTTTTTCTTCTCAGTTCACTTCCATGTTTACTCTATCGCCGAAAACTCCATTAAATCGCTTTGAAATTAAAATAATTAAAAAAAAAAAACACTACTCGTAGGACGTGAACTCTAAAAATAAACTCTACGGAAGAAAATTCGATCAAGATTTTAATTACTTAAAGCAGTGCTTTTCCTTTATCTCTGTAAGATTAATCGTCTGAATTTTTTTTTCCCGAACATTGTACTCGTTTTGGCTTTCGGAGGTTGGTCGCTTGTTGAAGCTTTGAAGATTTTCGTTGCACTCGTAAGATGTTAGTAATTCGTCTAATGAATAACTAATTAATAAAATTAAAACTGTTGTGTATTTTAATCTCAGGATGATGTTGATTTTCGTAATTACGTAACTTTTGGAGGAAAAGGAGAGAAAACAAACAAAATGCAGTTGTTCTTGAATTAAAAAGGAAAATTAAGCGAGCTCTGCTTATTGAATTTTGATTAAAAATCAAATTGAAATATTTTCTTTTTACCTTCGATAGAATGGATAATAAAAGATTGGAAAAATCGAGATATTTGTCATAAATTGAATATGATGATGTCATGTACGTAAAGGGATTATTTATTTTCTATTCCTGTTGATATTCATGATTCTAATTAAAGGCAATTATCTGGGGGATTATCGGAATCAACAATTGGATGTAATGAGTTGAAAGAGTTAATTCCTTAAATAAAGTTGGTAATTTTTTCTTTCTTTCAGTTTTCTTGTTGCAAACTGAAAGGATTATACAGTATTGTTAATTACTGTGAAGTGTTATTATTTTTTTTCACTTTTTTGTTTTCTATTATAAATCATTTAAAGCTTTTGAATACATTTTGTATTCAGATGGAAATAAAAAACTGTTTTTTAAAGTGACAAATTGCTTGCTTAATTACTTTGACTTTTTTCATTATAGTCTATTGAAGCAATGTTTTTAAACTTAGTTAATAATAATATCTCCTTTTCTAATCCATGGATTCGTAGGATTATTTAAATGTTTTTTTAAAAATAAATTGTGCTTTTTTTTTCATTCATAAAAATATGTTTTTTGTTCAATCAAATTGGATGTTGAATGTATTTTTTAACATAATGCGTTCTATTTAATCCGTTTTGTTGCATTAAATTACCAAATATATGCATTTTAATTAATGTGCCTCATCAATATACTCAAAATATATCTAAAGAAAGATTTAAAACATTTTAACATTTTTTTATGTGTGCGAAAAAATTTTTTCGTAAAAGATGCTAGTTGAATCAAGAGATTGTTAATATTCGAGAAAAAAAGTTGAATGTTCAAAAGCAGAAATTTCTTCAAAAATACACGAGTTTTGTAAAATCTTTCTAGATTTCAAAAATTGAAGCTCGACTTTAAAAAATAAAATTAAAAACACGTTTTTTTTATTTATACTCTTTTAAAAATATTTGTTTATAGACAAAACATTTTAATCCCCCCCTCCCTGGTTATTGATTCTTTCACTTTCCATTCTAAGTCTTATAATATTTAGTCCCTAAATTACGCAGTCAATTGAAGAGGAAAACAGATGAATCAAAACATTTTGCTTGTTATTCAAGTTATAAATATTTAAATTTTGTTAACTATCTACTCTCTCTATGGCTACTATGCCCAAACGCGCCTTAACTATCCTTTTAAATATTGAATTAAACAACTCTTACTGATTTAATCTGATTTAAGTGGATAGATTAATTGTGGTACCAAGGGTTCTATTCCTGAACTATCTACCTATTTCTTCAGAGAATCCTCTGATCGCTTCTTAGATTACTAGCGACTGGTTCCGATTTCTCATTTTGGTTTGCTTTCACTAACTTCCAGCTACAATATTAATTCTCCGTGGTTCATATATGTAACCAACGAAATCTATTCATCACATTTCATAATTTGAGTCTAATGTTCGTGAATCACGTTTTATTTTATTGGAAGGGACTTTGAATTCAGACAAAACCAGAAAGGAACCTTGTGACGATCTTCCTTCATTATTTAACTCTAGTCATTTTAAAGCCTAATTAAATAGTCAAAAAGTTCAGAACTCCTTTTGAAGGTACGTAAGAGAAGGACAACACACTTTATTACCTTCAAACAATATGCAAGATAGTTCTCTCTCTCTCGAATCCTCCTTAACCACTTTATTCCAATTTTATGTTCAAATAATGAAATCTTAGCTTACCAAATCACTCATTTCGATTAAAGCACTTCACGATTATAGCAGATTCGATCCCTATTATTCCAATAAGGCGTCACTTTCTTCTGCTATCAATATAAACGATTAATTACAATGATTCATTTCAATCAACAACATCTATCAGTTTGTCGTTAGCTTTTATCTCCCTTCTCTTTTCTTTCAGTTCTCTTTCGCTGATATATCACTATCTCTAATTTAATCCATTGCACTTATTATCTTCATCTAATTTACATAATCACGTTCCAGTTTAATTTTTGTTCCTGGTTAAAAGCTTTCCAAGCAATAAATTTTCGTTAAAAAACAAAATTATCTGTTTTGAATAACTAAAATCATAAATTTAAAAAAAAAAAAGAATTATTTTATCCCAGATAAAATTTACAGTAGAAGCAGTTATAAACATAACGAATTTATAACCCCCTTTTGAAAATTTCATTTCGTGATAAATATCAACTTTGTTTCCTAGTCCAGACATAATTTTTACGCTCCGGTGAAATCTCCAATAGTTTTTCACTTTCGCAGTGTTATGATCGCGACACATAAACTCTCTTGTCTATTTCACAATAAATAAGTGCGGGGATATAGTCTAACTCTATGAAAAATACTAAAACTAGTTCATTGAATCTCCTAGAAAAGTACACTCCGCTTCAACGACTTGAATTACTCAAAATGGGTTGAAGAGAAGCGGGAAAAAAATATTACACCCTCCCCCCTCTAAACACTCCTACCCCCCACCATTCTCCTTCTTATCTTGAAACTTAATCTTGCATGATTAATTTCTTGCAACTAGTGGAGTCTTCAGCTTCGTCTTAGTTTCCCATTGCTTTCAAATTCTTCACCTGCTTCCGACCGAAAATGGCGCAAGTCTGGAAGACCTTTGACAAATTAGAACGCTTGAAAAGTTCGAAGTGTTTTGAGGGTTCTAAGTAATTGTCTGTTATCGAAGGGAATGTTTTAAGAAGTATTTGGGGGAAAATGTTGGTTTCTCAAAAGTTTTCGAATTCGAATTGAGAGTTGGATTGTTGTAGTTAATTATCTGAGGGAATTAAGAGCCTTATAATTTTTTTTTTGATCGAAAACTAATGTAATATTCTTTTTTTTATTAAGTGTAAGGAAAAGTTAATTTTGTTTCATGCGTAAGAGATGAATTATTGAATAACATATATTTTTTTCTCCGAGATAATGATTTTAAGTTCAAAATTTCTAATTATACTGACCATTGAATGAAAATACATTTTTAATAGCAAATTCTTAAAAACAAAATATTTACTTCATTAAATAATTTTAAAAATGTAAAAGAGTTTGTATGAGTTTAATTTCATCGAAGTGCAATAGCTTTGCCCTTAAATATGTATAAATATATTATTGTTTAAAAAATTGTGGTAAATAAAATAAAGAGAAAGAATATATATTATAATGAGTTCTATGAAAACTAAATGTTCCTATGTTTTTTATTTTTTCATCTTAGTTGAGTAACTTCAAACATTTTTTTAAATTTCAATTACTACATTTTTACGAATATATGTTTCCTAAAGATTTGCTTTAATGTTTTATTAAGAATACAAAATAATAAGGATTTTATATTTTCTATAAAGAAAATAATGATCTCATTTATATATTAATTTCTAAAACTTGTTTTTTACCTTGTACTCCTTAAACTCTCACTCAATTACTTTAAAATTTAAAATACTTTATATTAAGGTAGATATCTACTTTTAAAGTATTTAAATTCATTCTTCAAAGAATCATTATTTTGTTTATGTTATGGAAGCTGTATTTATTTATAAATACAAAGTATTTTAATGATTTTTGACGTAATTTGCTTTTAAATTACGTGTAACACTATTAAAGATTCATTTTTATTAAAATGATATTAATTTGGTGGTATATATTATGGATATTATTGTTCAAAATTATTGTTTTAGGAGATTTATGACATACTTAGTTCATAATACACAATATTTTTGTTTAAAACGTATTTTAAGAGCCTGTGGTGTCGATAGCTTAGCTTACAATAGCTAAGCTTTCAACATCATATCATTTCTAAACATTTGAAATTTTTCATCGGTTTAGAACGGTGTGCTATAAACAGTTCTTTTAAAATCTAAAAGAACTGTTTACAACACTGTGTAATGAATCCTCTTTTGGAAGTTACACCAGTGTTCCAGTGACAGTTACGATTAGTGTGGCGTGAAAGAGAAACTTTCAGAAAATGAAATTAAAAATTCAACATTAAAAATAATAAGTTTTTTCCCCAAAAAATAAACAGTCTGCTGCATGGTTTATTTCTGGTAAAATTTTTAATCGCTCTTCCTAACTATACTACACAACGAATTACGCGGACGAGAAATAAATAAAGTTGGAAAAAAAAAGTTAATTAAATTTTGCTCGAAAACTCTGTTAAAACGTAAAGCATAGAGATTTTACTTCGCTGTGTCATGCATTCTAGTATAATATGCTTTTAATGAATATAATGGAAACGAAGTATTTAAGCGGCATTAAGAAAAAAAGGAATGAAATTTTTCCTCAGAACTGCTTTTAAATGGTAACTACGCTAAGCGCTGAAAAGGCTGTTGTCTAGAATTAGATAATCAGCTGCATGATTTTGTTTATCCCGTTTATGTTGGTTTTTTGTACACTTTCTTTTAAAAACTTTTCATAAATTATCTTTTGATGTAAATATAACATGATTTTAAACTTAAACATATTTTAGACTCATTTATTTTGGTACATTTAGTGTTTTTAAAAACTGCATAACTTTGAATAGTGTAAGCAGGTTTCCGTTCATGGTTAACTCCATTAGCTAGCTTATATAAATGAAAAATTAGAATTTCATAATGGAAAATATTCATTTGTAAAAATGGTGTATTGGATTATTGTCAACGATTACTTTGTTATTTTACTTCTTAATATTGCTCAGTTCTTAAAAGCATCATTAGATTAGTTTATTTCTGTTTACTAAGAACATTTTAATATATTTACTCCATTCTGTCCTGATAAAGTTACTAATAATTATCAAAAGTTAGTTTCAAAGCTTAAGCCTTAAAGTAAATGCATAGTTATATTTATCCTTGCATTTGTTCAAAAGTTATTTGGATGAAGAAACGCTTTTGCATATAAATAACTTTTAAAACTTAAAATAAAATAAAGCTCTTCGAGAAAATTGTATCTTAATATCATATTTTATCCGTCTAATTTTTTTTGAAGTCTTTCGTAATGTAACACTGAAGTATTCGAAAATTTATAATTTGTTAAAATATGATTTTTTACATTAGATTATATTTGTAATATTAAATAAGCTCTTTTGAATACCATTGCTCAATTTTCTGTTTATTGCATTATAGATGAAGCAATTCGTACAATATTGTAACATTTCTTACAACTATATTTGACATTTTTTTGTACGAATAATATATTCCATTCTCCATAGTTAATTAGATTTTTAATGTCTGATATTTTGTAGTTACTGTCTAGTTTCTAAAAATTTAATAGGCTAAGGGGTAACTTTATGCAGCAGTATTGCCATCTCGGTATTGTTAAAAGCGACCAAATATAAAGAATTTTTTTAAAAAAAGTAAAAGGTTCCACAATCACCAATTTTGTGTGCATTTATTGCCTTATTATTATTATTTTTGAATAACGTGCTGTGACTCTCTTCTACAATAATGCCAAAAATTAAAATTTCTTAATAACTAGCTCGAGAGAGACGTCTCATTAAGCCTGGTTTGTAAAGGCGCGACTGGTCAATTTCTTTCTTCGGAACTACTCGAACAGGGTTCGAAAGAGCCTCCTCCATCCAAGATCACAAACTTTCTCTCCCACCACGGGGTCGAACCCACGAACGCCGAAAACGTGTAACAGGTCTATCGCGTATTTACTTTCACCTAACACTTTTGGCTTTCGTATGATTTTAATTGATTGGAGAATCTCTTTTTGGTAAATGAATTGCGACTAATGTGAATTGAATAGAAATATTAAATTGTTGTGAATAGGATTGATATAGCTTTTATAAAACTATTGAGAGAATTTAATAGAATGTGTTAGTGGTTAGAGAGAGAGAGAGTGATCAGAAGTTGCAAAAGAAAAAGTTGCGGATAAGACTATAAGCGGTACAGGATTCGAAGTTAGTGAAGATCTGAATACTGTCAGTGAGTTGGATCCTCTTTGCAAATGCTATTACTGATTCGGACCCGATTAATCAGGAACAGTTAAGTACCATAATTTCAGGCATATAAGTATACACCGCATAAATGATAATTGTCTAAAAAACTGAAAAATCATCGGATAAGCCACACCGCCGTATAACCGAAGCATACCACTTAATGTTCATTTATTCAATATTTCCCTTCCACGTTGATGTTATCATCATTGACATTAATACTATTTTATAACATTAACAACAGAACAATAAACACACACACAGAGGATGATGATATTCTCTAACAGACGTCCTTTTTTACGAGCTAGGTAAACTTTGTTTTTCACCACAAATTACCATATTATGAAAAAGAATATGTAAATTTGATAAAGTCAAACAGAATTTTATAATTAAAGTAGACAACATTTATTTATACAAAATTCGATTTATCGATATCAGAATTAAAATTAACAAATGACCAATAAAGTCACTTTTATCACTCTGCTCTAATTCACTTATTTCAATACCTCTATTATAAGAACCAGATCGCTCTCGTATCAGGTTACAATGGCCCCGAATTCTACATTAACCGTTTCGCTTGTGCATTAACTTACGATATAAACTAGCGAAATTCTGAAGACAGGAGAAAAATAAAATTGCATCGGATACGCCCCCACCCCCGACGTTAAATTTCAATTTTTAAACTCATATAAGCCGCGACTTATCTATCCTTAATAACTGAAATACTTATAATATTCATTTTTAGATTCGAAAACGTGAAGGGACTTAATCCACTCATATAAATAATTTATATTCTGAATGTTGAATATTCGTAGTTCCGAATGCAATAATTTGGTTGCCTCTCTCATTTGATTTTCTATTCATTTGACTATTAATCAGTGAGCATTTATTTAAATATAGACGGATTTGGTTGGTTTTATTATCGTCGCACTAGAAGCAACACGAGGGCTGTAGGCGACGGACCTCGTAATTTTGAACATCGTTCAAGTTATGAGGATACCTGAGCAGGCACCACCCTCTAGATACTTCCAGACCACGCCGACGACAGAACTCTGAACCTCGACCGATTTAATGTGCATTAGCTTCCGGCTACACGGGGGGTCCTTAGTGGCATCAGGTCTCGAACCCACAACTCGACGAAAAGGGCCACGAGTCCGCGACCATGACCACTAGGCTACGCGGCCACGACTATTGATGGAGCGATCAGGTGAAGGAAATAATCTCGGGGCGTTATAAACTTTCTTGACAAATATTCCCATTAAAAATAATAATTGTGTAATAAATACACACTAATATTGTTGATTCTACGCTATACAATTTTTTTTAAATGTTCCTTAAACTTTTATTTTCAGTATGATATAGATAGAGAAAATGCGGTTTAAAGTGACCCCCTTAAATCCATGATTATATTGTGTGCTACAAAATTTAACCATCTTTTTATGTGTCATAAACATTGCCTGATGCAATATTTTGTTCTTCACTGTCTGGAATGAAGATAACTTGTCTAAAACAATTCCTTTTCCATTTGTTCAGATTTTTGACAACTGAGTTGTCCTCAAAATTACCTTCACGGGCATTTGAACCCAACGATTTCCTATCGAATGGAATTGCTTCCTGTTTAAGATTATCTGCTCCTCGATGTTGGTGTTTTGGCCACAATATAATGCATTGTTAGAAACCACTCTTAAATGCATCATGATTTTCTAAACTAAAAATTAGAGTGCAGCGAGTCGTTTGAAACTTGTTTCCAAAAGCTTTTAACGTCTGTTCAACTGATTACATTGACTGGATCTAAACAATGTCTTTTTGTAAAGAATAATGGAGATGCTATCAAACATTTTTGAAATTGTCAATTTATTTCTTACTTTATTTCATGAAAAAGTGACGGAAGCTCGTTTGAAATGGTGACGTTTTGTTTTACCAGCAAACTATTGTGCTAAAAATTTGATTTAAAGCAATGTTTGAGAATGAATTGAGTATGTCGAGAAATTGAATAAAGTGAAATAAAATTCTATTAATATGTCACCGAAAAGGAATGGGAGAGAGCTTGGAAAAGTGTAGTGTATATGTTTGAAACATCTTTAAAACAATGCTCACCAAGAAACATAAACTATTTTTGGTTGGTATACAGGATATCAACGGGAAATAGGTTGTTCTATGAGTTATTATTGCATTATATCCTTGAGGTATTTTCGTTAAAACAGTTTCAATTTATATAGTCGTTAAATTGTTATTTATCTGCCGTATTCTACGGAAAAATTACAAAATGTTTGATTCCGTCGCAGTTTTATTTTGAATAAGTTATAAGTCAGGAATTAATATTTTTGGATATACATGCTATCAGAATCAAATTAAAAAACATGTGCTCAAGAAGTTTTTATTAAAAAGTTCGTGTACTTCCGTTTGGACTCCTTTAGTATTCTAGTCCTGATGATATCTAGTCGTAGTCAAGTTCCAGCGATGTCAGCTGTAGCATTTTCAAAGTCGCAGTAGCAATAGTGGCGCTTATTGAAGCACTAAAGTCTTCAACATCACATATCTCCCATTAGATCCATTCTTTGACGTACCCACCGGAAAGAAAAAATCCAGTGAAGTGACGTATAGATATTTTGGTGGCCCGGCATTTGGTTGCTATTTCTGCACAATCTGCGTTTTGTACGCATACAGCCTCAGTTTTCGATGAACCACATTACGAATAATTTATCATGACTTAGATAATTCAGAAGCTGCCTTTTTACGAGGGCTCCGAACGAAAGTTTATCGAACATCTTAACGTGCATCAGAAAGTGAACTCTGATCATCTCCTAATCTTTTCTGTACACTTCCAGTTTCGAGAAATGTTTTTTTTGTCACTTTTTAAGACTCTTAGCACGTAATAGATTTCATTTGTAAATTGTTCGAAACATTCTGTGCACTGTTATTATGGATTTGTGCTTTGAATATCAAAGAACAGTTAGTGCCACCATTTTTAAATTCCTACTATTAGCTCACACTCTGTATATATCTTGTTCAAATTTTCAATCGTTAATAAAGTACTTTTTATTCATCCACTCAAGTTCAAATACATTTTTTTAAAACTTGTAGTGGAGGACACTCGATGTTAATACAGTTTTTTCAATTATTAATTCATTTAATTAAGTTTAATTGGTTAAAATGTAGTTTAGCCCTACCACTTGGCTCGATTTCAAAAATTGCCAAACTTGACGATTTTTTTTTTGGCTGAATGTTAAATCCGTGAAGCAGACCGGGGTAGCCACATTTGGCAAAATACCGCCAAATAATCGCTGTAAAAAAATTTCTTTTGCCACTTAATATTTTGATTCTGTCATATGTATATACATATTTATATTTATTGTAATTATTTAATAAAAAGTAACTAAAATAAAATTTTTCTTTGTTAACTTAAGTAGGAATTGACTTAATTTTTTTTTATATTACTTGTCCCGTTTTTCAACCCACAAAAGAAGCACGCGTGTCTTAGGCAAAAAATAAAAATTATCTCCAAACTCTAATAATTCAGCAGCCAATTTTGCCTAATATCGCCAATGTATCGCCAACAGATTTTTTAATCGACCGTTCAAATTTGGAACATTTGATTCGGACAACCTGCATTGCAAAAATAATTGCTTTACGGAACGAATAAAGTTATATATTCAGTATTAATTTGTGTGCATAATATTTTGGCCAATTATGTAAATAAGTATTACATTTAAGTTTTTTCTAAATTTTAGATGTGGCATGAAAAATAGTTGCAGTCTTTCTGCATCGCCTGTTTTGTTCGGGGATCCCTGTCCTGGTACTCCGAAATACTTAGAAGCTCATTATCAATGTGTACCAGGTAAGTTATAAAATTTTGTTTTGTTATTTTTAGAAGAGCTCTTGCGTTCTGTATGCGTTTTTCATGTTCAAATAAGAACAAGAAAGTATAAATAAGTACTTTATAGCCGTGTATTTAACGATATAAAATCATATAAATATTTCTGAAAGTAATTTCGCAAACGTTGAAATTTTTAAATGTTTCAGTTAATTTCGTTTTAAATCTAAATGAATTTTTTTTCCGTATCTGTCCTACAATTTTTCAAATAAATTTGTCAAAATAATTATTTAATTATTTTTATTGATGTAGTACATTTTATTCTGAGTTGATTAGTATAGGGCATTTTTTTAGTATGCATTTGTGAAAAGGTGCTTTCCTTGCTTAAAATTGGTGTTATTTTAAAATTTTATTTTGTGATTTATTCAGAATTCTGTGTGTTGCTACTTTCAAAGTCCTTAAATTTTACATATAAGAACCAGAAAATAATTTTTTTTTGTAATTAACATTTTTATATTAAAAATTTACCAATATGTGTAAAGGATACAATATTTCAAATTTTATTTGTACTTTTCTCAAAAGTGTTTTACATTGTGACGTAATCACTGATTATCAACTTTTCCCTGAATTGTCTTCTTTTCTTACCCCCCTAGAAAAATCTTCTGTTACACCATCGACGAGCACCACAACTAGCACTAGCTCCAGCACCAGCACTAGTCGACCATCGATTATCATACCGGTGACACGTAATGCACGACCACACCACGTCGTGCCACCATCTTCACCGCCGTCTCCTACGACGACACCTGCCGCAATTACAATGCGCGACGCAACTTCTGAAGCTGCGACTGTCGCAGCGGTCACAACGACGATCACAACCTTGCTTGTGGACGTGACCACCACTTTGGCGGACAGTCTGTTGATGATGTTAAGTGGAACGCCGGAAACTTCTACATCAGGTAAGTAATTTAAGAGACTGAGTATTAAAAGCATTGTTAAAAAAGCGAATTTCTGAAATTTTTTCATATTTATCTCATTGAATTTCAAAAAATTGCAAGGGGATGGGTCACTAATAAAAATTCCGTAATTTTAAGTGATTGATAGTTATTGTACTTTCGATAAAGCAGCGCATTTTAAACTGTGGGGTGACCGCGGTAGCCAGTGGTTGTGGACTTGAAGCCGGCGTTGCTTTCGTCGAGTTGTTAGCTCGAGCCCTGATGCAGATAAAGACTTGCCGTGCGGCGGAGATGTTGCACATTAAATGTGGAAGATGTCCCATGCCCTCTCATTGGCGTGGTATAAATTTTTCGAGACAGAGGTTCCAACTCAGGTGTCGTCCTCGTCACTTGATTGAAGTTCAAAATTACGAGGATGTGCACCAATAGCCCTCGTGTTGCTTTTCAGGGCGATGTTAATAAATGATCACAATCATTCTTAAACTGTGAGTGGCTATCCCGAACGGGGTCACAAAGCGAAATGTTGGGGGTCTTGAAATTTTTGTTCAGATTCATAAATTTAAATATTAGTCATAATCTGTTGAATATCTTTAATTTAATATGTTACATTTTTTTTTGCTCAGTACTGTTATAAAAATCGTAATACTGGGGAAGACAAGATGTGAATTATAATTGCATGTTTAAAATTACCATTGGACGCATTATCATTACGTTCGCCCATTCTCTTTAATTAGTTTGTGGGAGCTGTACGTGACAGTTCCCCACCCTTTCCCACGCGCTTGTGTCAACGCGTGACTAGTTGGTTAAATCCATCGGAGATTCGTCGTACTGTAATGATTTGACCATATCCTCTCGATCTTTTGCTTTTTATTATAATTAGAGTTAAAGTTATAATATTACCATTCGTTAGAGTTAAATCGTGGGGAGGTAAAATATTACATAAAGTTGTAGACTCCCAGTTTTATTGCGAAGAACACTTTAGCAATTTAGTAATAAATTCTTGCATTTTTGCATGTACATCTTTAAGACTCCCAACTATATACGTTCTTTTCCGTACCAATATTTTAGTTCCTGGAGTTTGTTTAGTTGATTAGGTGCAACAAAAATATTTCTATTTGATATTAAGAACTGTCTGCCCCGGAATTGTGGAGGCCATTCCATTTTACTCTCGAAAATAAAATCGCCACGTTATGGCTAACGAAACCAATATATATTATCACCGTGATAATTTAATTTTTCCGTCACCAAACAAAAGTTGTCGTTAAGATAAATATCGTCAAACGTTATAGGTGCTCTGACGGGATATTCGACTAAATTAAACGCGTTCGAACGACCTGCATAAAAGTTCGAATAAACCTAAATGTGCCCGGGGCGAAATAGCCCGTGATACTTCAGAAGGTTTGCTGGAGTATACGATGAAATCGTAACTACCAATTACGATTACGATGGAAGACCGCAGCGATCGTAAAAGCATTCTCCTTGGTTCATAGCTATGCTTGCAGCTATGAGGCTGAGATGTTTTACGGAGGTCTGACGCGGAAAAACATGGGTTTGTATGAAGATTTTGGTTGACGGGGTGATATTTATTGTAGAAAATAAAGTTAGATGTGGTAATTAGTTTGTATGGGCTCGTTGTCCTTGACTGAACGACCGAAAACAATCAGCGGTAATTGGAAAGTCGTAACATTTTTAACTATCCATTCATTTTTTTTTAAATGGAAAAAAAAAAAAAAAAAGTGGGCCCCCCCCCCTTTTCAAACTGAACTTTAAAAAAGCCGGTAGTGTTATCATGTTTTATTTACTTATTTTTAAAGAATAAACGATCAAATTGATGCAGCATTTCATGTGAACAGGATTGGTTTGGTTTTATTAACGTCACTATTCTCGACGAGGGCTGTTGGTGACGAACTTCGTAATTTTGAACCTCGATCAAATGATGAGGATTAGTCCTGAGCTGGCACCTACCTTTCACACCACTCCAACGGGAGGACTTTCAGCCCCTACATGTTAAAGTGCATCAGCCCTGGTACATGGGGGTCTTTAGTGGCAACAAGGTTCGAACCCACGACTAGACGAAAATGACTAGCCGGAAGTCACGACCATGACCACTAGGCTACTGCAGCCGCTAGTGAACAGGAAAAATCCTTCAAAACTTTGATAACTATTTTATAATTAAGTGCGCTAATTGTAATATGAAATTTACAATTTTTAAACGTTGGCTAATTTGATATGGGTGTTGTTATTGCAGTGCCGTTATTATTTTAACTTTCAAAATGTTTTCCTATACTTATTTATTGTTGAAAATCACCAGAATAAAGACATTTTAACATTTTTAGTAAATTAAATTATTAATAACTATCACACGCACACACACGTTTGAGAGTTTAAATTTGTTATAACATAAAATGGGAATTAATTTTGATTAATACTTATATATAATCAACATGATCTTAACGTTAATTTTTTTTTTTTGCAACAGCATATTTTATTGAAGTTTTTTGCTTGTTTTATTTCGATGAAGAAAATGCAAAATTTGATTCATCATTATTATTAATTTAACTTTATTATTTTTTATAATTTTGATCATTTAAACTTGTTATGGAACAAAATAGCACCCCTTATTTCTTAGTAACATTTTAATATATCCAGTACTTACTTTGAAGTCGATTTCTTTATTTTTGTTAGAGCGTATTTTTTTTTGAATTTTTATTGATGTTTTATTTCGATGGTTGAAATGCAAAGTTTAAACTAACTCAAATTATGGTATTTGATTATATATTATGGTAAAAAAATAATAAATGTATTGAAACACAAATTAGCGTATTGTGTCATTTAATGCTTTGCATTTGAAGGGGGAAAAAAAGATCGAGGTGAGAAAATGAGTGGGGAACGCATGAGTAACAAAACAGAAACCGCAACCTATACACTTGAAAAAATATTGGGGAGGGAAAAAAACGTAAAATGAATTTTTTTCTTGTTTTCTGATTTAAAAAAAATCCATTAGTTAATGACTTTTTCGAGCAGTAATGAAAATAATGAGGTATCCCCCTTGTTCATTTTTATTTTGTAATTATTCAAATTGGAATTGTATGAAACGATTTGAGGGGAAAAAACCGCAATTTTTAAAGGAAATTATTGTTGGGAGCAATTGCCATTTTATGGTTAGAAAATGTTCGTTTTTCTGTTGTCCGATTAACTTTTTATGCATTTTTTTTCAATGCTTGTTTGCGGTTCTGTTCGATGTATAGGAAATCTCTCAAGTACCCAAATCAGTTTGATTGGTAGCACTATTTTTTTTCCAATGGATTTTTTTCTACGCTTAATTTTGTTGCTTTTACACTTGACTTCGACTCAAGTACTATGACACGTGTTTTTTTATGTTGTTTAATTTATAAATTAAGAGTACTCAGATTTCATAAAAAAATTTACACGGCGTTTACAATATTTGTGGAAAAACGTAAGGTTTATCACGTTCGAAAAATATACATGAAATATATGTATTGAGTTTGACAATATGGCGTTTGTATGTAGGTCAAAAAGTTCCCGGAATTGGTCAATGATAATTTATTGAAAGTATTGTGAAGGATTAATATTCCTCTTTGCCTCTTGTGCCATAGCTCAATCAAATATACTAGCACTAAAAAGTCAATACCTTATACAAGAAGACGTTAGACAAATTTCACGCACAATATTTATTCAATAGACTTGCACTACAATGATAAATGGATTCCTGCTCTCCAAGATAACACCCTAGATAGATTCACCCATCTCACCAATACCGAATTAAGAGTGTCTTACCACACAGTTGAAGTTGACTTGATTCTTGACTTCATCACCATCACTATCACCCGTAGCAACTCTTGATCTCGTCTATCACCTGTAAGGCATATACTCAAAGCTAGGGACACTTGACCTCTATCGTGTGAATTTCCCTTAGCTTATATACTTTCCTATCTAAACCACTTCACTTTATTTATACCTGCCTCTAATTTACCTAATCACGTTTCATTTTCATTGGGAAGAAATTGCTATTTACAACAATCAATCTCAAAGTCCCCAAGGTTAGTGAAGAGAAAACCGCGAATAGCCCAACGTCACAGTATGTACAGTGTTTTTACTTTATTTTTCCTTCAAAGCGCTGTCCTTCAGTATTTACCCTCGTGTTTCACGGTTCATATAACTGTTCAAAATATTCCTGGAACCCATTTTTGGAAAGTGCCTTCAGCTGTTTCGTCTTATTTTTTCATCGCCTTTTTTGTATCATCAAAACTGTCTCTCTCCATCTCCCTCCCTCACCCCCCCCCCCCCCAATTTCATTTTTCGCTGTAAAAACAGATAAAAATTGGATGCCGCTGTGTCGGAATCGCAGAAATGGTGTTTCAGAGTACGATGTGGCTAGCAAGAAAGTCTTTCACAATCGGAGTTTGCCGGGCAGCACCATACAACTAAAATCAATCGTTTTCTGTCTATTTTTCTAGTTGTTTTCATCTGATAGTATCTCATAGCCTTCCAATGATCTCCACGGAAAGTTCTTTGTTGAAAGTTGTTCGTCTTTCCGCACGGAATTTGTCTACATGCTAAACGCTCTCGTCTGGGTTAAAATAGGAGAGGCACCCTTTTCAAAGACGATCTGTAGTGCTCGTGTGGAATTCCTTTCCCGCATGTTGATATATTTATTTCGTGCTAAAAGGGCAAAACTAACAGCGAAGCTTTGCGGTTCGAACACAATAATGAAATAAGTGGCGCGACTTGTTAAATCTGTTCCATGACAATTTTTTAGCATTTTAATTTCTTTAGTTACAAATTCATCTATTCATTTAATTTATGAACGACACAAATATCCCACAGATTGGAGTGGTAGTTACTCAGTACTTGAAGTCTCGAGCTTTGTGATTGCTCATGTATGAATTTTGTCGTAAGTTCAAGTCCATATTCCATCGTGCGGAATATTAGGATCTCACGCTTGAAGGAAGTTGCTCTGATTCCTCACGTGACTTAAAGTGGAATTAAATGAAGAAATCAACAGCTCATATGTCGTCTTCGTCATTTAATCGTGGGTCCGAAACATTTGGTCCATTGCCAGTAATACCCGTGTTGCTCTAAAATTCTAAGCGTTCTCTAAGCTTTTCGGATATTATAAATATCAAAATATGACAAAGAAGTTTAATTAATGTATTTAGAATAGTATTTTTTTTTCTTCCAATTTATAATAAACGAATCAATGCTCTAGGAATTGGCTAAAAGGGCTGTTTGAATTTCTTCAACTTTATATATTTTGAATTGGTTTTAAAATTATACCTCATACTTAAATAGAGAGTTACATAGACCCGTTTTCGTTGCGATTTGGAATAAAAGAGTAACTGAACTACTATATTAGAAAGTTTGTTGTCATTTACACTGTTTCATGACCGCGGTAGCTGAGTGTTTAGGAGCGCCATCTGATGGCCAGCATTGTTTCGATCCAGTCGGATTTTCGAGTCTTGATGCCACTAAAGATCCTTCACCTACCATGGATGACGGTCGTTAAATCTGGCAAGGCTCAAAATGCTCACGTTGAAATAGTGTAGAGGTTAGGAGAGTAAGATGCTAGCTTAGGTGTGTCGATTTAGGAACTGAACTACTCTTGAGTTCTTTGGTTTGGTTTATTCATCTTTCAAAATTACGAGGTTTGACACCAATAGCTTTCATGTTTCTTTTGAGTTTTACTTTAGTAAAATAGTGAACAATTCACAATTCTGTGGATATCTATCGCAACACAAAAGCAACCAGTGGAATTGTGTTTCTTGCAACAAGAACAGCAGCAAAAAAAAAAAAAAAAAAGCAGTATGCGTAAAATAACAATTCAGAGAGAGAACAACTACTGACCACGTCAAATCTTTTTTACTCGCTACAAAATATCCATAAAACTTTTAAAAAATTGCTCCAATACAGTGATCCATAAAAATACATCTTGTTCAAGACCTGACTCACATTGAGATACAATGGATGCCCCCCATTCAAGAAGGACTAGGTAATCAAGATCCAGAGAATACTCTTTGAAACATTGTATGCGAAACTGGGCAGTAAAATCTTAAAACGTCTTAGATTTAGGGTTTAAAGGCAAAACGTAAATCGCAACGATAACGCTGCAGTTTATGAGGCAGCGACTTAAGGATGAGCAACAGATTTGGGTTTAAGGATCCCATCAATTTTGGAATTAAAAGGGGTTTGAGTGACAGGGCTCATAAATAGCGACTTTTTAAGGCATCGAGGTCAACCCCCTTGTGTGCTTCGGGGCTGTCGCTAATAAAGGACATAACGGAAGGGTTGTCCTTAAAGAAGAGGACATTAAAATGAAGTTTATTAGTGACGCTTATAATGCCTGCCGCGAGGGATGGTTCATATTTCTTGATGGTATTATTAAATCAGTTTTAAGACAGGAATTTACTATTGAGATTTGAAATTGATCGTAAATTCTCGGGGAATAATTGCGTGGCTTGAAATTTGAATATGAGTTATGCGTATTAAATGAAGAATTATAGTTATGATTATTTCAGGAAATTTTATGGTCGGAATAATTGATAAAAACTGGTTTATCATTCTGAGACAGTTTTATAATTATATTTCCTCGCGTATTAAAGGTGAAGAGGACAGATATTTTCTTCATATTTATCCAGCAAAAAGTTTGAGTTAGATATAAATTCTTTGTTTTAAGTATTTTCATTAAAATTCACCTTGCATTAATATTATTTAATGAAGTATCAGATGTTTAAAAGATAATAATTTCTTTAAATCTTACTTTTTTTTTCTTTATTTATAATTTTTAACCTTAGAGAAATTGAATGAAACAGCCAATTTTCTGAAATTTAATAAACATAATATCATTCTCAATTTTTTTTGAATATGATTCATAATAAATTCTTTGTTTCATCTTTCTCCCTATTTGTTCTTAAATTGTTTTATTTCTTTAGAGAACGGAGACAAGAAATCCTCTCCTTTAATGATTTCCTTTAATGATGAAAGAGCCTCTCCTTTAATTAATCATTTTCTATTTGTAAAACTAAAAAAATTATATGTATTTATGCATTTGCTTATATTACATTCCTTCAATTTGAACGCACTATCTTCTACGTTAGTGTAAAAATAAATAGTGCATAAAATGAGATGCAGTTATGCGTGGAATTTCAAAACTTATGAAAGTTAGGTAAATATTTCGAGTCTGAATTTAATATTTAATTATATTACGAAATATTAGACAAAGCATATAGAAAATCAGGACATTTCACGTGGCATTTTTTGTCACATTTTAATTAAAATCTGCCTGTTACTTGAAATGTTTAAACGGAAACTTTGTTAAATTGAAGAATTTATTTGTAAATATATATAACTATAATATTTGGTCTACCGGAAAGTTTTGTCCGTTTTTGGAGTGAAAAAAAAATAATACAAATTTTCATACATTTAATAATATTTATTGTATAATATGTATTCCGTCTTTACTTATGAACTCTTGCCAGCTTGATGGGAATTTGTATGTACAATTTTTCAAAAATGCCTTGTCTTTAGAGGCGAAGAACTTAAGTAGTGTTTTGACATACATGCGCTCCAGTTTTGAATTTTTTTTCCTTTCAAAAATTTTTGCAGGGAGATAAACAAGTGATAATTAGAGGGTACTAGGTCTCGGGAGTATGGTGGATGTGACAGAAATTCCAAACCTAGTTCTGTGCGTTTTTGATGAAATGCCAAAGTAGCATGTGGTTTGGCAATATCATGATGCAGTATAATGTGCTTCATATTGAACATCGATGGCCTCTTTTTTTCAGTGCTTTGTTTAAAACATCCATTTGCTGACTCTATCTCTCCAAATTGAGCTTTTTGTTTGGTTTCAAAAGATTGAAAAATGTTGGTTCTTGGACATTCCTCCCTATGCATAGCATTCTCTTATTCAGACTCAATCTCAATTAAGAGACAGATATTCCATGCTAAACGTATGCATACGATGTATTCGATGTATTCGTTTTATGATTCAAGTATGATTACGATGTATTCGTTTCCTTACGATGTATTCGAAAATAATCCATTTTTCATTGCCAGTTATTATCCTGTCGAAAATGGTTTTTTTTTTTGGTGCTGAGCGAACAGAGATGTGCATATGTCGATTCGATTAAACAAATCTTTCTCAAAACTCTTCTATCTGGAATGTTTATAGACGAACTTTAGTAACGATGGATATTGTATTATACAATAAATATTATTAAATGTATGAAAAATATATTATTTTCTTTCTCTTCACAAATGGACAGAACTTACCGGTAGACGTAATATTATTTTCTTTTTTCCTGGCAACTATATATATATATTCGCATACAGACATAAATTTGTTTCTTTACTCATTGGTATAAGAATGTAATTATTCGATGCTTTTACAAATATACTTAACTTTCTTTATAGAGTATCTTGATATAGTTTAATTAAATTTTCTGGGTATAAAATAATTTCACAAGGATGGTTGTCGAGAAACATATTTAAAAATGTAGCATTTCTCTTCAAATGGGGAGTTTATGTGTATTAAGTATTTGATCTTGGGTGCGTTTGTGTCATGAATTACATTTCTTTTAAAAATCTTTTTCTTAGACTGAGTATTTTTCTATATTATGAAGATTTTTCTGGATTCTTTAGAAAAAATATTGTCAAACTGAAAAAAATCGCCTAATTTATATATTTTGTACATAAAACAAAGCAAACATAAAATGATGGTCTTTTTTAATTGAAAGTATTTAAACACACACATACACACACACAACTCTGAGTACAACTTTAAAACAAATGATTTAGGAAGTGCGTTTTTATGAAAGATATTCAATTCAAGAGCATTGCCATTACTATTTTCTAAATTAATTGTAAAATATATCAAGGATTTTAGTGATTTCTCCTTCAGTGACTGTAAAGCCGCTGTGTAAGAAGTCACGTGACCAAGTTGTTGAAATCTTAAGAGACTGATTAATGTCATATGTGTTAAAAAATACTTAAAATGTTCCGGTAAAAATAAATGTTGGATCAATGTCTTTGAATCCGGCAATAAATCATTTAATTTCTTTCCTTTATTTTTTTAAAAATTTTACATATTTTTAATGTTAGGCTATGTTCTGATGTTATTAGATAAGTGTTCTTAATTTTATTAAAAGCATTAATTAGAGACTAAAATAAAAGTCACTAATGCGGAAATGATAACAATTATATAGAGTATCTTAAAATGGTTGTCTAGTTTAGTTAAACAGAGTGTTGAATAATAAAAGCTAGTTAAAAGGTTTAAAAAACACTTTTAATATACTTAAAAGCGTTGGTGAGAGGGTTAAAAAGCCAATCAAATTAAAATTAGCCTTAAAATATTAATAAAACGCAACGCTTGGAAACTTAGGGTTAGGGGGGGACTAAAAAAAAGAAGCTATCTCACTTTTAAATTCTGCATAAATACCTAATTTATATTCACTTCATGTTGTAAGCGCGGGAAAAAAAATGGAGAAATATGCGTAATGTCGAAGATAAAAGTCTTCTATGGCGACTCTTCTAACAAAAGGCACATAAAAATAAACAACAGTTGTTGCATTTTCTTCACCTCTTGCATTCTAAACTAGAACTTGGAAAGTAAGAAAATAAAATAAATAAGTAAATACAAGTCTCGATGCACATCGTATGATTTTCTGCGGAGAACTGTTTCTAACGTTATGATTAACGATTTCTTCTTTGTTGCTTGCAACCGCCTACTGGTCGGAAGAATTTTTAGAGAGAGGGCGGTTGTGCTATAAACACCTACCTATAAAAAATAGTAAGAAAAATGTTGAGACTTATTGCTGTAATGGTAGTTGCAAAGCAGTAACACTAAGACCTGGACTTAAGCATTAGGATAGTTCTTTTTCTTTTTCTTACTTCAACTTTTTTTATCAAGATACCGAACATGTTTAGAATAGAGGAAGGGAAGAAAATATATATTACAAGAGAAAAAAGTTTTTCACTGGGTTTCTTATTTTTATTTTCATTTTTAAGGAACGAAACTGTTTTTCAGTTGAGAGAGAGAGAGAGAGGAAGAATTTTTACGAATCTTACACGCAATGCGGTTGGAATTCGGAACTCTTTTATTGCTTTTTTTTACTTATTTCTATCACTTTATACGTAGCGTGAGATCATCTTTCTTTAGAACCTGTAATCAAAAAGTAGCGAAACTCATGAAGAAAAAGCTGCAGTTACCTCTCGAAAGTCTGAATATGTTGAGAATATTTTTGTGTAATTATGAATGCTTCTTTTTTGTTGTTGTTTTTGCAGGGGAGGAGTTATAAATGTCTCATGGTGGTTTTTTTTCCATTTATAATCCCAATGCCTTTTGACTTTAAAAAGGCTCGATAGTTAAATGAAACGAATGTATATATACATTATGATCCAGTTAACACGCGGTAGTTTTGATCTGTTGTCATTAAACCGTGGGTTAAGAGTGCTAGTCATAATATGCATTTAAACTAGGGATAGGTTGCATCGGTAGCGTAGTGATCATAGACCGCGAGTAAATCAGACTTGTGTGTTACTGAACCACGGGTTAATGGGATTCGATTGTGTATAACTAACTTGAAAAAAGGGCATGTGCTTTCGTGAATTATTTTTCTCATGGAAATTTCGTCATATTTTTAATGGGAAATTATAAAAATATATTGTTTATTTGAGAGCCTAAATTTTTTTTAAAATTTTTTTTTTGTGGAAAGTATCTATTGGTTTAATGCTATCAAATAATTTGTGCTAATTACTTTAATAATATTATATTTACCTACTAAAACTAAATAAATAACTTTGATAAATTAAATTGCTTGATTTGGAATTTTTGCGAAATTTATAATCTAATTATTTTCCTTGACCTTAGGTTTTTGTTGTAGATAAAAAAAATTTAACCTAACCGGATGTTATTATTTGAAATATCAATTTTCTGTATAATATATATTTTATACATTATTATCTAATAATCACACATTCATGAATTTACAATTTAACGTACGTAGAAGAAACAAAATAAAATTATAATTAGGTATCTATAAATCGGCATATCGCTAATTCCTTATCAAATGATAACATTGTCCATTGATTATTCTCATTAGTTTAATAAATTTACTTTAATACATTATCCTCTGTCATGAAGAACCTGAATTGGTTTAAGCGAATATAAATTGTCATATGTGAATAATTTGGAACATATATATTATATAATCCATTGTACTTGAGAATGATTATTTGAATAAATATCTAACCATTAATTCAGAGTAATCGATGGTTATATTAACGATCAAATCAAATTAACTTGAAAGATTTTACATTGAAATATTTAATGAAACAAGTATTTTGTAAAATGTATCAGTCACTGTGTATACTTGAGGTAATTTTATAATAGTTTTTAATAGAAAATAATAACTCAGATTACGCTTCTCATCTATGTTTTGTATTATTTTGAACTTTTTTATTGAGCTGTTATGCTGAGATTTCATAATATGTGCGTTCTATTATCAAAAACATCATTATTATGCTTTCTAATTTATAAAAAGCTTATATTGCAGATTTTTTGTGTGTACAAGTTGTGTTTCTAACTCAAATGATATCCATTCTACCTCAACACAATTCAGAATTACATTACATTATTACTAGAATTTTGTAAAAATTATAGATTACTTTTTATTTATACTTAAAATAATTTTATAATAGTTTTGCATGTAAAATAATAGCTCGTAAGTAAACGCATCACCTATATTTCGATGTTTTTTTTAAGCATTTCTATGGAGTTATTATGCATTTTCATTAATACGCATTCCATATCACACTGGTTTCTTGTGGAAGCTGTGCTTCTAGCTCAAATGACATCCATTCTGTTTCAGCACTATTCAGTATTACGTTATCAATCTCAATTATCTATTGCATACACCTTATTCAGCACTAATTAGATAAATTGAAACCATACCATCACAATAACTAATGCCCATAACGCAAAGCGAATTTCCTTTCAATAGATCACTTATTACTTCTGAAAAGCCATATTTATTCATTTAGGCCCTAGGAAAGAAACTTCCACTATCCACATCCCTTTTTCATCAATATCTACCCCCTCCCCCATTCTATTGATCCCAAAATATCTTTTATTTTTGCGTCTAGCCATTGCCCATCCAGGTACTGACCACCCCGAGAACAGCTTCCATACTTTCTATCCACTCCCATTGTATGTGCGAACCCCCCCCTCCCCACTTACATACAGAGAGTGGTCAAGGGATTAGCTCTCCATTATCTAGTATCTTAAACCTTTTATCTTTTTCCTGCGTATTGAAAGATACGCCATTGAGTGCGTCTCTATCAAATTACTGATGAGAGAATGCATCATGCTGCTGAGGTTCTATCTAGGCTTTTCTTTCCACCCATAGCTTTGAAAGAAAGTAATAATGTATTTAATGTGATGTGATATGGGGAGATTATAGAAGGTGATGTAAAAAAAATGAGTGGATTGATATGATCTGCTATTGGAAGGTACTTAATACTTTATTTATGGTTGTGGAGAAATACAGAAAGTGATAGCATCGCGTCTCCAAGCTGTGGAGATGAGTGTCACTGTCCTGGTATCAATATGTACTGATTGAATTGGCCTTTGTTTAAATGTCACTATGTACTGATTGAATTGACGTTTGCTTAAAAATCTTAGAATGTGTACATTTTATTTTAGATAATGAATGGCCATATTGCTGAGAAAAGAATTTTTGGAAATAATTTTGTAGTAAATTTGTTTATTTTATGTTTTTTAAAAATAATTTTGTACATGATTTTGGCTGCTTGCTGATGAGAGAATGCATCATGTTGCTGAGGTTCTATCTAAGATTTTCTTTCCACCCATTGCTTTGAAAGAAAGTAATAATGTATTTAATGTGATGAGATATAGAGAGATTATAGAAGATGGTGTAAAAAATGAGGGGATTGATATGATCTGCTATTGGAAGGTACTTAATACTTTACTCATGGTTGTGGAGAAATATAGAAAGTGATAGCATCGCGTCTCCTAGATGAGAAGAGGGGTGTCGCTGTCCTGGTATCAATATGTACTGATTGAATTGGCGTTTGTTTAAGTGTCACTATGTACTGATTG
>BMAW01030133.1:123042-139495 GCA_019974015.1 Nephila pilipes | reverse complement strand
GGCGTTTGTTTAAGTGTCACTATGTACTGATTGAATTGGCGTTTGTTCAAAAATCTTGAATGTGTACATTTTATTGAATTACTGATGAGAGAATGCATCATTCTACTGAGGTTCTATCTAGTCTTTTCTTTGCGGCTAGATATTTGAAAGGAAGTAATAAATAAACATTAACCTTAATGTTATATGAAATTTATAGAATTTTTAATGAACCTGATATCATTAAATGAATTAAAGTAAAACGAATGAACTAGGCTTCACATATTGTTAGAAAAATTCATTAAAGAAGTTTTTTTTGTTACAAAGCCCTTTACTAGTCGAAAACGAGGAAGACCAGAAATACGGTGGCGGAATTTTGTTGAATCGTATTTTATGGTGAGTTGGGAGAGGAGTTGGCAGACTAAGGTAAAAGACAAGTTATCTTGGAGGAATTTTCAAAAGAAGGCCTAGTCTCATTAGGACTGTTGAGTCAAATATGATGATGTATGTTATGTGTTATGGGAAGATAGTAGCAATTGTGTTTGTAAGGTACGAGTAATTAATACTTATACTTTATTTACGGCTGTGGATAGGTACAGAAAGCGATGGTATCGATTCCAAGATGAAATGATTAGTGTTATGCGCTCTCCTTGATGAACTATCATTATGTACTAAACGGATGATGGACATTTGTATTAAAATCTTGAATGTGTATTTTTATTGCTGGGGATTAAAGACAATATTGCTAGGATAGGTACTTTAGAAATAGTGTTTTTGTAAATTTGTTAATTAAAAAAAAATTGTGTATGCTTTTGAAGGAAATGTATTGGAGATTTTAGGTGTTATTGTAAATAATGTCGTGGAGACTTTTTAATCTATTGCATATTTTAAAATATCATTGTACATTTTTTTTTAAGTTTTAAATACGAGGAGTTAAGGTTTAATTAATACCAAGAAATAATCGAGAGGTATCTAGATAACATTTGTTTTTGAAATTAATTTATCCTTGCGTACATAATGCTGTAAATTAAATACATTAATGTTTATTTGTTTTGTTTCGGGAAACCGTAGATTGAAGTAACCCGCAGTATCGTAAAGTTTAGTTATTACTGAAAATAACCGAGATAGAAACTTAATTTTTATTTATTCTTAAGATTTATCTGTATAGTTGGCATTCAGAGTTATATATTTTCTCCCGTGTTTCGAAGACAATCATTTGAGAACAACTCAACTCTATACTCTCCACATATTGCGGGTTACTTCAATCTACGGCTTCTAGAAACCTAACAAATCAACATTAATAGCTATAATTTACAACATTACACACACACAAATCAATCAAACTGCTGAATAAATTTTATACAGATAATGTGGTTATTTCTTAGTAATAATTAAACCTTTAAAACATGCCTACGTATATTATTCACGTAACACCAATTTCATTTAAAACTGAAATCATATTGATGAGGCTTAGGGTTAATACAAAATTTATAAACTTACCCATAATACGAACGCTTTCTGAATCATCATTGATGCAGAGTACTGTGCAATCGTTATCTCAGTGATGTTATTTCTTTCGAATATAAATCGACTGATAATTTGTTAAACTTTGATATGAAAACTATAAAAACTGTAATTCATTTTTTTTTGCATGAATAAATGCACTATTCTCTTCTTAATATTATTTAGAGTTTTATAAATTACCTGTTAAAACATTCAATAAGTAATAATACTCGTACTTCGACTTTTTATGGTATGATATTAAGCCTAATTTCATTAAGTTATACGAAAAATAATTGTTTTTCCACTTTATAAAAAATCAACACAAATCAATCGTTCCTGTATTTAATGCATAAAATATATCAATAAACGTTTCATCTCATTTTCAAAAAAATCTTTAGAACCATAAATATAAATATGTAATAAAAATAGTTGAAAAAACTTATTAAAGAATAACCAAACCCATTTCATTGGATTGCTAAATAATTTATCTGTCCGCACCAGCACTCATCGATATGATATCGATAAAACAAACGATAGAATTCTATACCCGTCGGGTTAATCTTTTTAACTTCATTTATCTTTTTCACTGCGGCTAAAACCATTAACAAAAATATCCATGTAATTGGGAGAAAAATACATTTGCCCCATCATTTATTAACTCTTAATGTCATTTCAACATTTGCACCATGATTATTGCTGAAAGGAAGCTGTTTTCGTAATGATATTTTCCGTGTGCTTAATAACATCTACACTGGATCCGTAATGAATTCCGAAATTCGATTTTCTCACTAAAATATTACTATTATAGTAGAATTCGACATCTATTCAATTATTTTAATTCTGTGACCCGAACGTGAAGCGTTGAAAAATACTCTTTGATAATACAATGAATGAGTGGCATCTTAATAAGTTTAAGGCTTTGAGTTTTATCAAATTTATTTCTGCGTTTGAGCGTCAAATAAATGGAATTCTGGTTTCTGCAGACGATTCTTTCGTGGAAATGTTGCATCACATTCGTGGTGTATTTAGTATATGATCAGTTTTTTTCCTCTTCAAAAATATAAGAAATGACGAAGTTCTGTTTTTTTTTAACTAATTAACTGCGTGTTTTTTTTTAAATAGAGATTTTCAGTTTTGCATACATTTTATTTTACAGTCGAATAAAGTGTGATTTTGATCAATAATGAGATTTATTAGTATTAAACTCAAGAAGTAGTAACTAAATAAAACTGTAAATAGTTTCACTTTTGAAGTTAACACTACATGAATTAATTTCACTACATGAAGCTAACACTGCAATGAAATCGGATAAATGGAATTCTGTTTTTTGAAGCCGTTTCTTTTGTGGAGGCGTTTCTCCTTTATTATAGTTGCATCTTTATCATTAAAAAATTAAATTATTTCTATGTTTTTCTTACTTTTATGCTTTTTATTTTTTTAAACTAATTAATTCCATGTTTTTTTTTTTAAATAAAAGTTTTCAATTTTGCTTGCATTTAATTTTACAGAAAGTGTGATTTCGATAAATAATGATATCTTATTATCGCCAAACCCAGAAATCCCATAAATAAATAAAACTCTAAATCGTTTCACATATCATATTAGATGAGATAACATAGTAAAGAAATGAAATAACAGTTCTTGAGTTGGCAGCAAGTTTTTATAAAATTTAATTTCTGTGAAAAGGTAATTGATAATTTTTTTGAACGAATACAAGAAATAATAAAGCATTTAAATGATAGTATATTTTTTTGGGATACGAATGCACTTCAAAAAATTTGTGGAAAAATATATATTTATTTTTAACTTTTGAAAATTTTGCTTTCAAAGAATTTTTTTTTATAATAGTGTTTATTGAAAGCCGGGTACAGTTACTATTTTTTGTGGTTATTTTTAACGTTAGTGTTTTCCTTATATTTGTAAAAAAAAATCAAATAATTTTTAATACTTATGCTTCCAGGCTAATTTTTTGGTTACTTTCGGAAGAAAGTTAGCGAGTTATTCAGTTTGTATTTAAATCCAGCGAAACTTTCACTTTATGAATATTTTCCATGTACCATGACGGAAATTTTTTTTAAAAAAATAATATAAGAATCGTAAAAAATAAAATTCGAGTTGTATATTATAGTCTAGTCTATGCAACCTTTATCTTTTCATTTATATTGTCCCAGATCGTAAATGACATGACATTTTTAGTAATGTAATTTTTCATAAATCATAGTTTTCTCTGTCTGTATATTCTTACTGTTATTAAATAAAGCAATTTCGCAATACCTTACTTTGTAAAATGACATTATATAAAAGCATAAAGAATAAATTGCTGTCTCTCTCCATTATTGTTCTTGATATATTGAATTACACACGAGAGATATATCTGTAAGTCTTATATACTAGAGTAAATAAATATATTTTTTTGGCTAAATTGATTTATATGTGTCTTTCTCGAGATATCGAATCATATTAAATTTAAACGTATGCAGCTTGTTACGGTTTAAAAATGTATTTTTACATCCATACCTTCTGGAAGAAGTTTGACACAGTTGATAAAAATCTTTTGGAAAATTTCAGCGCCTTTGTTTATAAGATGGGGGGGGGGGGGTTTCTGAAAGCGGAGGCTCTCGATAAAGATTTAATCAGCTTTAGAAAGAGTGACAAACCTTTTTAAGAAAAGATTGCTTTATTAGCTTTAATAGCAATCAAACATGACTTTGTGTATTATTATGTGTCATATTTTTATATCGAGACATTTCCTGTGGATTTATATTTCTGAAGTTCTTCATTTCTTATTTCCTTATAAATATTAGGATCCCTTTGAAAAATAATATTACACGCATTTAAGACTATATTTCAGTTGCATTTATTTCCTTATTATGTTTTAATTAATAATACTAATTTTTTTTATTAACATACCATGATGTACCGGTGTATATGTTAAATAGAGATTAAATGTTTGCATCAATTGTTAAATCAATGCAGTTTATATGTTATGCAAACTTGTTACTTTAAGACATCCATACATGAAAGAAATTTAAGAATCTTGAAGTATTGCTATATATAATGAAGTTGGAGTAAAGTCGTTACAATCACGTAAATGGATTAAACAGATTTAAAAAAATGCAGATAAGATATTAAAGAGTAAATTTTTATAAATCAAATTAAGGATTATCGATTTCGATTTTATTTGTGAAGTAATCACATTGCCTGACTCGTTTGCCATCTTAAATGTTACTCTTATCGCAAATCTGAATTTAAACTGATGTTTGTGCACAAATAGAGTAAATAAAATAGTTAAAACCCATCAGTCCAACAGTGTAGTAAATTACGTTTCAAAAAAAAAAAAGAGTTTAATAATTATTCACCAAAAAAGAGGAATGCTCTCAATCAGTTCCGAGCCTCTTGTCGCGAGTACTAACAACTTTTATAGCACATCAAAGAATATGCTTACCGGAATACGAAGCGAGTAAACCCGCCAAATAGTCAATCAATCAGGCACATCGGATCTTAGTCTGAACAAATCACGCAGACACACAAAAAACTCCCAAGACTTTACATGAGCACTCTTTGTGTTCGGTAACCTCCTTTCTATTAAATTCTCTTTCGTTTTTAACAACATGATTACATCTATTAACTCCGCTTTTTAAGTTTACTTAATTTTCATAACCACGTTTTATTTTACTGGAAAGAAGCTAGAAATTTAAGTATAAAGTCAGAAAGAAATTCCAAATGTTGGTTAATGGAAGCTTCACGAATAGCCCGTACCTTTTTTTTTTTGTGTTAAAAACACGCGATTGATCTTAAAAGCGAACATTTGTAAATAGGAATTGCATCGGTGTAATTGTTTCCGATTTTGTTTCAGAACCTTCGACCGTCCATTTGTCTCGTTGGAGTCCGGACAATCACGAAGATGATCCTCTGAATACCATGTCTTGTTTCCCGACTGAAGCTCGTGGTCTCTTTTGGAACTGGACAAGAGCTGGACACGTGGCTGTACACAATTGCCCTGGAGGCAGCACAGGTTAGTAATATTTTTTTTTTCTATTTTCTTTCTTTCTTTTTTTACTTTTGTAAAGTTTGCTATTTATTTGTGTTCAGCATAAAAGAGGGATCCCTAAATCTTTTGTGTCCCATTGTTAGATTTAAAGTTTGCGTTTACGAAAGAATTTCTTTGAATGAATTACTGATGACTTAGATGTAAACTTTGTAAAAATTGTAATATTTATTTTCACAACAAAGGACTCTTCGATATTTCTGCTTTCTCAGATCATATATTTCAAAGTTATCCAACCCCCTTTATTTTTATCTCTTGACATGTTTTTGTACTTTGTGCTACTAATTAATGAGAAAATTAGTGTGAATGTAAAGCAAAGATGTGTAAAATGTAGTTTCAATGTGATACATTAATTGTTGAGAAGTTATTGTGTTGGCGTCCAGTTCCTGTTTCAAGGAAACGAAATAGAATAGTAGTAGATAGGGAGGGAGTAAAATATTTATCATTGTTAAGTAGGATATATTTGTTTTTTCATTAGGAGGTTTTATTTGTTTTTCTGAGCTTGCTGTTATTTCCATGCCAAAATATAAATGGCGTCTGGGATTTCTCGTTTTCGTAAATGCCACATAAATACTTCAAGATTTATCTTATAGGAAAAGGACAAAAAAAGTGTCTTTTAGGTATACCGAATTTCTTGAATACTTTTTCCAATAATGTCTATGAGTTTGAGGTATGCCTGTCACAGTTTTAGAACACACACACAAAAAGAAGCAGTCATATTTGACTGTTAATTCAATTCTTTTATTACACCAATTATTATAATTATTTTACTTGTAGATACAGGAAAAAATAATTTATTGCGTAGTCAGAATTTTTTAAAAAATTTTTTCATTAGATTTGCTGCACATTTATAAAATTATAAATTTTTTGAAATACTTCATTGTAAAAAAAAAGAATGCATATTTTCAATGCATGTTACAATTATTCGTTTGCTAAGTATAGAAATAAATAAGGAACAGGGAATGAGAGATCTTCATAAACTTCATTAAAGTGATTAAAAGAAGGTATTTTTGTGTGTGTCTTTTGAAGGGAATTAGATTGATTAACACGGAAACTCATATCAGAATTAATATTGCCGAGAAACAACTATGCATATTTAAATCCGTTCTCGCGTGACATTCGAATATATTTTAAAATTCCATCCCACTTATAACAGTAAATTACATTTGACTTATTTTGAAGCAAATTCGTGATCAAATCCATGACGGATTCATCCGACAGTTTAACAAATAATAATTTTCAAATGGTATTACATTTAGCACAATTGCACTCGCTCTAATTATTTTAGAACTTCTAAAATGACCTTTCGAATTCTTCGAGCACTCTCTGTCTATTCCCACATCTCCGTCCACCCTATCCATCCTATAGATAGATTCGTGTAATCAACGCTTATTCATTGTTAAAACATTTAACCTTTGTCAGCCCCTTAAAGCCCGTCTGTACACAAACTCTTACATAGACACTTCATGTGGCACTGTCTCCAGACTCAGATATATTGCATCCGTTTTCCAAGTAGAGGTTATTAGCGTTAAAGTCACTGACTAAAATGGAAATGCATGTTTATCTCAAAACCCGTCACCCATTGTTCTCGACGCCTATGTTTAGCTTATAAGAATATGGAAATGCTTTATTCAAAAGGGGGCTTGGTCCTAAAATTCATCTCAACACACTGTGCTTTCATGGTCGCAGCAATATGCACTCAGTGTTTCGCTTTATCCAATTACGGTGCTTGGCCCCAGGAAGGGGTGGTGGTGAGTAAAGGTATGGGGGTAGAGAATGCTTTGAGTTAGGATTCTCTCTGTAATATCGCACCACAGTTGGGTGTGCTGTCAGGAATAATAATTCCGGCATGGTGAGTTATGTATTTCGTGAATTTTAAGTAGATCGGAATTATATGTGCGCTGGATAATGCCTTGCCGGATTTATCCGTCTTTTCAGAGAGGCTGTTCGCGGGGAAATGGCCGCAAGGGCAATCATTTAAGCTTGTAATTCGCTTGTAAAGATGGGGAAATTTGCGATTCAAAATGTATCGATGTCACAGTTTACACGGTATGGGAAATTTATGGACTCCGATCTCGCGATGTGTATCAGTTGTCTCCCGAAATGACTATATTTGCCATTTTCATCGAGGTTTATATATTGGATATTGGAGTAGTTACTAATGTTAAATGTAATTAGATTTCCCGCGGAAAGAAACTTGAATGTGTGCACTGAATGACCGTGAAATATGCGCCGCATTTGTGGAATTTTCAATTAAATTTTTCGGATGAATAGCTCATACTTCAGAAAATGGTTCGCGAGAATTGATTCTTTAATCTATGTAGGTGATTTAAAATGTATATTGGCTTTGATATATGTGTTATTTCATCTGGGAATTCAATTGCCTTAGCTCTAGAATGAAAGAAAAATCCATTTCGTTAAATTTATGTGGAATAAATAAGAATGAACCTTCTGTAAATGGTTTAATATAGTTTTTGAGTATGATTGAATAAAAAAAATATATCTTCTCTTGAAAACAGGTTCTTTGGTATATGTGAAATGAATAATATTGTGTGGATCACCCGTTTCCTTAGTGTTCGGAATTGAATTATTAGTGAATTTTATGGTGAAAAATAGTTTGTAAGAATCCTAGAGTTTACTTACATTATTTTCCTGCTGTAAGAATCATGCTAATACGTAAAACTTTACTCTAATTTTTTTTCTAAAAGCTCACAACTTGATGCATTTTACTCAATTTGAAATTATTATACTTGTTTTAATGTGTCCAACCTCTTTGAAAGATTGCTATTCAAAATTCTTAAGTATTTTTTTAAAATTTATTTTGCAGAGATCGAAAATATGCTTGTTTTTATATGAAAACATTTGCGATCATTGTATTAAAAATTTATTACCAACTTTCAATTTATTTTTCACTTGCATAGTCTATTGGTGTTGTATATTTTGCCTCGAAAAATTTAATCTTACTGATGTGCTATTTTTATGGTAACATTACCTGATGACCATTTAATAAATATATTGTACCTTGACAAATGAAAATTTTTTTTTCTGTTTTGTGTGAGTTGAAAAAAGTTTATATTTCTTGAAATTTATTGCGGTGCTCAAACGCAGACGATATTAGGAATTGGGGAGGGGCAATTTGTAATACGCGATGCAATTTACTTTTTTGCCGCTAGCAGTACATTTCCCATGTGTGTAATACTGCATGAACACTATGCTATAAACTGTTAGGTACATATTGTTTCAAGACTTCGGTCTGCACAGCAAATAAAGTCTATTTTATTTCCCACTTCACCCACAAAGTTTAATTCATTTCTAGACACCGATGGTATTAGTACCTTCAGGGCGAGGCACCCTTCTTGTTTATACAAGAGGTGGTAGACTTTTCATGTTGACCGCCGAACTACAGCTCATTGCAGAAAGAAATGAAAAGTCCTCCCCTTCCCTCGTCTAATTTCCATTTGTGATTGGATGAGGGCAGTATTCCCCTAAAACTCCTACTATCACCTGGGGCCCACTGAAATAGGGACACCAAGGGGAAATTACTGTAATTGCTTTCAAAAGCCAGTAACCGATTGCTGTTCGCCATACTCGAATTCCCAAGGGCAGGGGGTCCCAGTGACTCGGGAGAGAATATGTATGCATAAATAATGATTTTATAGCCCCTTAAAAAACGTCTGCAGTGTTTTGAGTGTAATGTTGTAACAATAAAACGCTCTATTTGTGGTATTGCTACTGAATGATTCCTGCTGTTACGTTGTTCTTGCATCGATCCGTCCAGCGGTAAAAGCAACTTGGAAAATTGAATTTCTTGATAGAGGTTAATGCGAAAGTGTTTCTGATAGTTAAGTATCACGTTGCTTCAGCTACGTTTCTCAGCATGGGAAGTAATGTGAGTTTATTCGATCTAGTCTGAGGGTGTCTGCTTTTGAGATCGAGCATGGGAGGTCTTCCTATAGGCGTATGCCTCTGCAGGTGCTTGTGAAATTCAATTTCGGCACTCCTTTGTGGAGTGGAATAAAATTGGTGGGTTTTGGAATTTAATTGTGTTACGATTCATTAGGTAAGGAAACTGGAGTATACTTTCTTTTGAAAGAGCTTATACTTGTTATGAGTTATGAGGAAACTATATGTATATATATATATATATATACAGGGGCGTACAAAGAATTTTTCCGTGAGGGGAAGGAGGGTTCTCCATTTTCTGCTCATATCTCAAAATTTCAAATTTTATTGTTTTTTTTCAAGATGAAAATAATATTTATGTGGAGTACTGGATTTTGAATATTAGTTTTTTTCAGGAAAAAAAAATGTTAAAAAAAAAATCGGTTTAAAAAGTTTGTTTTAAAATTTTAGTGTATAGCAATCCTTATGAGGGAGAAGGAGTTATAATTCTCATATCCCTTCGCCCCCTCGCTACGCCACTGTCCACACACACATACACACACGTGTGTGTGTGTGTGCGCGCGTGTGTTTAAATGAATGAATGAAAAACGATAAAAGATATAATTAGTAAGATTGATAAATGTAGACATAGAAAATATGAATTTCTATTACCAGAAATAGCTTACTCTGCATTATAAATTATGATTGTAAATGCTTCATGTGTATTTTGTTTTACTGAATTCCATACTAAAGAAGATAATTATTTTAATATTAATATATTAATTTAAATATTATAAACGCAGTTCCGACTAGCGTTTGGATCATTGAAGGGATTGAATTTTTAACTGTATTCCTAAAAGTATTAATATTTTATGTAATGTTGTTATTTTTTAAACAAAAAATTTGTTTTTAATAATATTAGAATCTAATATGATGAAATGAGATTTTTTTTTTTTGAATTCAAAACATATCTTTATTTAATGATATAATTTCCCCAAACTATCCAATTTTGGTGGATTGTACTGTAGTAAATTTCAAAATTTTAAATTTTATTTATTTTAAGAATTTCAATTATGAATTCGTTTTCTTTGTTTCATGTAGTATTTAAAATGTTTTCGGGCATTGATATGGTTAAAAAGGAAAACTATTTTTTTCAACAATTATTTCTTCTTAACAATTTTTTTCCCCCAACAATTGTTTTGAAAAAACATGGCATTCGTAATCGCGGTGAAGAAAATTTCTTTAAGCATCCCGGTGAGGTGTGTGAATAGTATTCGAGATTTCATTAGAGTGTTTTCCAATTATCATAATTTTTTTAAAAAATAGTTTTAAACTAATAACATCTTCATAATAATTTTAAATATAACACAAAATATTTACTAGTTTTATTTTATATAGCAGAAAAACTTTGTAATACGAGAAACTATTTCTTCAAACGTTGTGAATAAACTTGTTACATTTCAGTGCTGGCCAATAGAATGATGATTGAAATTCTCGATCATTATAATGCACCGAAATATTAGAATTTACATTTTTGTCAGACAGAACTCGAATATTTAAAATTCATATTATATCCGATAAAATATTGGCTTCGATTCTTGTCTTTCTTCGTAAAAAGTCTGTAACTTTTTTTTTTCCTTTTGAGAAAACCGACGAGAGAAAGTTCGAAGTTCAGATAACACACACAGTTCTTACCTTTTTTTTAAAACCACTGCTACAAACAAGCATCTATCTCTCTTCGTTAGCGAGGAAAACCCAAACGAACAAAAATATTCCGTTCGTTTCACTATTCGAAGGGTGTTTGTGGCGAAAAGCAACGATAATGACCGTGTTTGCCCGGGGAGTTCAAACTTCACTGTTGAGCTTTGAAGTCTTGTTGGAAAAACTCCAAATGAAAAGAAAACAGTAGTGGGAGAGGGGAAAAAAAAATCAAAAAAGAGATCCTGAAAACTTTACACAAATACAATTAATCGTTGCCACTGATGAGCTGTGGAACACTAAGTCTTTTATCTTTTTCTTCTTTATTCGCGGGTTGATTTGCTAACAGGTCATGCATTCGAACAGCATGTTGAAAAAAGATTCTTTAAGTGCGTAAAATACAAGAATTCCTCTGTTATTTTAACTTTTCTGGTGTGGTTTAGCTTTTTTGAGAAATTTTCGGCGTGAGAAAAAAATTATTTTTAAGTCGTAAAAGCAATTAGGAATTGCTACTTCTTTAATTTTATTCGATTTTTCAAAAAGAACACAGTGAATGTAATTTTTAAAAGTGTAAATTACTACAGTTTTGAATGATCGAGATGGTTATATTTGGTAGTAATAAATATAAAAGAATTGAAAATTATAGGATATTAAAAATGCTTCTTTATGAGCGAATTATTTTATTACTGTAATGTTTGCTTTTTAAAGCTAGTATTATTTATTATTTTTTTCTTGCGACAGCAAAAAATAGTTCTCTGATTTTGAGAAAGTTTTGACAAATGTTGTTTAAATAAATAAATTTTTTGAATTTTTTGTTGATAAAATTTCCAATTTATACATTCCTTGTTGCAATACAGTCATAAGCATTTTCACGAACATAGTTAGACTTAGTGTTTCTTAAAATTTTTAGTGGCTTAATGTGTACTGTGTAAGTTAGCCAGCAGATAACGTTCAAATACAAAAAATAAATTATCTCTGTTGATTTTAATTTTATTTAAGATAGTAGAAAATGTTTAATTTTTTTTTACTTATTTCATAAGCATAACAATACACTAATAAAAGCTAAATTAAATAAAAATTTACAAAAATTAATTATAAAATAAATCATAAATCTCTCATGTCTTTTGACTCGTCTTTTTCTTTGAATGTATTTTGGAATGTGATGTCAAATGTGTTTAAATTTTTTTTTTAAAACTATAGTTTTATTATATCTATGATATTTTCCATTTTACCTTTATATTTTATTACGGGATCATAATACCCTCCTTTTGATTAATATTACAAAGTAACTTTTTAAAAAAATTGGGAATTAAGAATTATTTCTAATAGCATTAAACTAATTGATTTTGAATTTTAACTTAATTTTACGTCCCTAATTCAATACATTATTTTAATCAAGTTTTATTACAATCAATGCTTGGTAAATCGTCTAATATTATTGTAAATTAATAATTATTCTCACTTCTTTTGAATAAATATATTTAACTTTTTTTTGTAATATTTTTAATCCCTACCTCATTGCTTTTATTGCTATTCTAATGCTATATAATGTATATTTACACCACATTCATGCTTTGTTTTATTTAATTAAATCCCCTTCCCCCCTTAAAATAAACTCCTCTAAAGATATTGTTATCTCCATCGAATGGTTTAGAACTTCCTATTCACTGCATTAAAAAAAAAATTACATTAATTTTCGAGATTGTTTTGTTATGTTTAAGTCGAGGCTGCAGTTCATGTTTCTCTCCTATGAGCTCTTTGCTTTATCAGGCGTCTTCGAACTAAAGTGAAAGAGGAAATTTTACCAGCATAATAACCATTGTGGCTTTTGATTTTTTTTTTATAGCTATTGCTGTCACATGGCTCTTTATATTTGTTTGTGCAGATCGAAAAATGTGCTAGTAAAGCGCACATATTGTGACTAATTTTAATTCGAATTAACATGTTTATGTTGTTTTATTATTTATTATACAAGTTATGTTTATAATATTGAAATAAAATAAATCATACTTTTTCAATTAATACACATCAAATTTCCATGATTTTAATTTCTAACTGTTAGAAAATATTTTTCTAGTTATTAAATAAACTAAATTATTGGTGGTACGCACCATCTGATGAAACATTTAAATGCGAGCCACCTGATGAAACATTCAAGTAGGAGCCACCGGTGGTATGCACTATCTGAGGAAACATTCATTTGCGAGCCACTGGCGGTACGCATCACTTGAAACACTCAAGTGCGAGCCACCGGTGGTACGCGCCGCCTGATGAAACATTAAGATGTGAACCATTGGTGGTACGCACCACCTGATGAAATATTCAAGTGTGAGCCAATGGTGGTACGCACCATCTGATGAAACATTCAAAGGTGAACCATCGGTGGTACGCTTTACCTGATGAAACATTCTACCTGAGGCACAGGTGGTATCCGCGTTAAACACAATAGTGTTCATTCAATAAATTGAAATGTTAAAATAAATAAATGAAATTCTCTACCGAAAAATTTTCCATTGAGAACACAGAAGGCTAATTGTGTTTATGATTTTTAATATTTACATTTTTAGTGTTTATGATTTTTAATATTTACATTTTTAGTGTTTATGATTTTTAATATTTATTTTTCTCACGATATTAACTTTATTTTAATTCCATAATTTTACTTGGTTCTCAATTCTCATCACAATATTTTATTAATTTTCTAACAGAACCATAGTTAAATATTACCTCGTTTTAATTTTTGTGTTTATCGTTTTTCGATAGATGCAATGTTTTATTTTTGTTATTTCTAAATATATTATATCATATAGTGTTATTAAATGGTACATGAAAAGGCCAACTATGTTGTTACATATAAATATAAGCATAGGCAATTTTATTTTATTTGCGTGCTATGCGTGTATAATTCTTAGAAAAAACTACAGTTAAATAACAGAAAACATTCGTAATTTTATTTTATTATTTTTTCAGTAAAAGAGCCCAAAAATTTGAAATATCCTTCATGCTATTACTGTTCCGTATTTCGTTTTAAATAATTTTTCTATTTATGAGGTTGAGAAGCAATAACTTCTTTATATATACTATTCTATATATCCCTTTCTTTTTCTGCTTCGTTCTTCGCTTTGAATAACTGCATTTTTCGCGAAAAGAAATTTTATTCCTGTTCGCACATATTATTCTGCTTAGAAATTTATATGTTTCATGACAAAAAAAAAAAAAAAAAAAAAAAAAAAAAAAAAAAAATGCTATTTACTCATAAGATATCTCTTAAGTAGCGGAAACGGTAGTTGAAGCCGCTTGAATTTAAACTCCCCATTAAACCAGTTACATCCCCCTCTCCCCTCAAAAAAATTGCCTTTACTGTTTGAGCATGCTAACGAACCTAAGATCTAATGAAAAGAAGATAGGATAATCCTATCTCATACTGCACTTTCCATTGTCTCCGCCCCCCGTTAAAAATAGAACCCGCCAACTAATTCCTACTATCTTCCACTCAATGGTAAATTCCAGAGGCTTGTTAGAAGGGTGGAGATAAACATCCCTTCATTAGGAGGCTATACGTTACGTGTAAACACGAGTCATTTTCCAGAGTAGGAAGTTGACTCGATTATGCAAATGCACAATCCTTTGGTTAAAGCTCCACACCTGATACTCTGTTCAGTCGCCTCAAAAACGTCAAGACCGTAAACAATCTGGTATCTAGCTTCACAATTTAACCCACCACCTCCCTAACTAGCCTTCAGGCAAGGGCACCACCTAGAATTCTAATGAATTCATGAGCCTGCCGGTTTCTTGCCCACGGATTTACGGAAAAGGGGCCGGAAAATGTTATGAGCCCTTTTTCAGGGAACGTGATTCTGTGCTTTATGCTTGGTTCTGGCGGAAAGCTTTCGTTAAGTAATGTTAACCACGTTTTATTTATTCATTTACGCATGAGGGCTGTTGTATATTTATGCTTACCATCTTTGTGAGTGTCTGCAAGGTATAGTATGGGATTAAAATGAAGGTTTGGGGGAGAAGTTGTAAATGCGTGTGCGTGTTTGTTTCGGCGGTATAAGATATTGCTCTTCGTTACTCTTTTAACGTAGATGTTTGTACTTTTTTATTTAAAAAACTAAAGTGCTCTTGTTTTAGCATTAGCTTCCCCAAAGTTTGCAAGACTTATGGACCAATTTGTGTGAGTTTGGTGAATATTTATACCAGTTATTAAGGATATAATGGTGGTGTGGTTAGCAAGATATCTCTGGGTGTTTTATTAATTTAAAAACATATGCATGTATCAAACTTGGAATCACGAATTAAATCTTCCGAGTGTATATTTAAGGTATTTTAATATAATCTTCATTGCAAAGCTGTTTTTGCGTTGTCTTACGAATTCTAATAATTTACTTTTTTAAAAAAGTATTAATTATAAAGCCATCTACTTGAAGACATTGATTAGTCTTGATGATTTTTAACTGTGTGCATAGATATATCATATCTATTTTTTCTGCTGAAAATTTAATTCAAGATAATTCTGTAGAAACAAAAATAGTATGGAATGAACCGATGAGTTAAAACAAGTTATTTCACCAAATTCGATGTGAAATTTATCTTTTAAAATTATTGGTAATCATCATTTATTACAGTATATCGTTACTTTATATTTACTTATTGTTATTTTAGCAAAATAATATTTTCAGTTTGATTTGTGGTAGTGAATATTGAATTTTGTATTAGACCATTGAAATAAATTAGTTTTGAAAGAAAATTATTTGTATTATTACTGTAACATTTTTGATCAAAGTTTAATTTATTGAAACTGGTATTATATTATACTGTTGTTTTTTTTTAAATCAATGGAGACATTTTTTATAATTTACCGTTTCTCTTTATCTTAAGGGAGAGTAAAATGGCGTTGTGATGCTGTTACCATACAGTGGTTACCAGAAACACCCGATTTTAGTGAATGCAGCTCCCAATGGGTGGAAAATATAAAGTACAGAGTAAGTATCCACTTTTTAATATTACAGTTTAAAATCGTTTGGTATTATTTTTTTGGTGCTGTTATTTATTCATTTGGTATTAATTTTTTTGGTGCTATTATTTATTCATTTGGTATTAATTTTTTTGGTGCTATTATTTATTCATTTGGTATTAATTTTTTTGGTGCTATTATTTATTCATTTGGTATTAATTTTTTTGGTGCTATTATTTATTCATTTGGTATTAATTTTTTTGGTGCTATTATTTATTCATTTGACATTATTTTTTTGGTGCTATTATTTATTCATTTGATATTATTTTTTTGGTGCTATTATTTATTCATTTGGTATTAATTTTTTTGGTGCTATTATTTATTCATTT
>BMAW01030133.1:104019-121952 GCA_019974015.1 Nephila pilipes | reverse complement strand
ATTCCTTTTTACCTTTCATTTCCTAATCTGATAAAACTGTTCACTCCGCGATAAATTTAATTCATCCCTTTCAAGACGATTAAATTGTTTTCTTTCTTTTGGAAAACGGTAATGTTTATCTTTTCGATTATTGATTATTTTTGCCGTTTTTATTTCACCTTATCTTTCCTCTTCTGCGTTATCTTCTCAGCTCTCTATATGTGAGATAAAAATCTTTTCCTTCCCCCTGTCATCCCTGTTCTTGCCTCTTTTTTTTTTTTTTTTTTTCATCTCGACGTAATTTTTTGGGAAAATAAATTTAAAAAACTAACGTTGGAATCTGCCTTGGAAGTTAAAACGATTCTGCAACTGAACGTTTATGATGATGGCGAGGATTTTTTTTTTTGTTTTCCACTTTCTATCTATTTAAATTTGTTTATTATTCCTTTCTCCCCCCTTCCTCTGGACCTCTTTGTGTAATAAGGACTCACATTTTTTTTTTTTTTTTTGATGGAAGCATGGAATAGAAGGTGGAAAAACATTAAAAGGAAATTCTTTTGATACCACGGGGGATATATCTCTGATTTAATTTTTTTTGTATATCCTTTCGCTGAAGAGTTACAGTATTGTCATTTTGAATAGTTCTGTGAACGTTTGCGTTTAAAGAAAAAGAGGATCGTTATTAAAAAGAGTCTTTGCATTCTTACAAATTAGTTGAAAGGGGATTTGAATTCGCAATTTGAATTGAAACAATATATTATATTCAAATAATTGCTTTCCTTTCTTCATTTGGTAAATCTTGTGGTAGGTGGTTTTAAAAAAATGGAGGGGGAGGGGAAGTAACGCAAAAACGTGATATGTGTTTTACTTAAAACCGCAATATCCATTTCATCAGATTGTTTGATCAAACACGATATATACACACACTAAAATAAAAATTATAACTTTAAGACATTATTTAAAAATATATTAGAACTAAAACAATTGTAGAATTAATTGAAAAATCTTTACATTTTCAAATGAACCCAAAATCAAATTAAAAATATTACCCAAAGGAAAAAAATAAACAAAGTATTAGAATGAAAATAAGCCAAACATTTATTTAAATACTATATTATATCTAAATAATATTAATTCAATACACATATAATCCATGAATTAGAAATTACAGTTAATTTAACTTCCAAATAACTTTAAGCAGCATTGCAAAAATCCAAGAGAAAATAATTATAGTAATTTTATAGTAAATGTATTGTAATTAATTACTGTTCTTCTCTTTGGAGTGGATATTGGGTTTAAACTAGTTTCACGGATACAAACATGACATCTTCACCTAACATACATTATTATTAAAGGCATAGACCAAGAAAATAATAATAATAAATAAATAAATAAAAAAAACTGAGAACAAACATAAATTTAGCAATAGAAAAATGAAAAAAGGAAGTTAATACAATTTAGCGAAAGTAAATGAAATAAATTTTAAAAAAATATATCATGAACACACACATAGAAATTTAAATATGAAATGTGTAAGAAATCTAAAAAAAATAATTCTTTTAGCTGGAGATACATACGCGTGGATTCTGTATTTGTGTAAATATGACTTTTAAATATCCGATTATATTTTGCTCTAAGATTAAAAAGTAAAGATATTATATGAGTTAAGATGTAACATTGGGGCATATCTGTTCTAGTAATATCAATTTATAAAATGAATTTTTCTCTTCTTTCATGTTGAGTTAAATACATATGTATGGAAAATTGCAGAAATAGATAAATTTAGAGGCTGGATTATATAGTGTTTTTTCCCCTTTGAATTAAATTTTGAAAATTTCAAAAAATGCGTTATTTTGCCCTTTTGAAAACAATGGATTTTTTTTTAAATTTTTGAGATAATCAATGATATTTTCTTTGCTATGCATAAATGTAATGAAAGAAGCTTAACTCCATTTCGCGTTTTCATTTATGTGTTTGTGATATAAAGTACTTCCTCTCCGTCTCTCGATAAATTAATACTGATAACTAATTCAGGAAACAAAAATTCCAGCTCACGTAATATATTTTCACTCATTTGAAATGTTTTGTCTGTTAGCGAAGGAAATCTTCATTCTGTTAATGGGCTTTAATCTCACAAAAAGTACATTTAAATTATATAGTGTATCACACAAAAAAGATTTCTTTTTAATATTTTACCTTATAACATATTTATATTCGTTGCTCGATATATGTGAATCTTGTGATTTATATTCTAACAATGATTAAAGTAAAACCAATGTTACAAATTAATTTGTATTCACCATTTCATGCTACTGATCAGATACAAGCGCGAACCAAAATCTTTAGAAAAGCCAAAAAGTGATATTACTCATGTCTTTGGTTAACGGGAATCGTATCGCTTTCCCTATCGTCGCTGTGGAATGAATGGAATACGATTTTGGTTCCCAAACCACGAAATATCCAAAAAGTACCATTCTACCACGTATGAATTTACGACGCCTGCTTTTGGAGATAAATGTTATAGGATTTGTTTCTCACCTTCTGATGTGCACGTTGCAAACGCTCGATTCTATCGATTCAGAAAGTGGCAAAAAGCAAAATCGATATCTTGCCTACCGATATTACACCCCACCCCATATCCCTTCCCTAGTCCGTCCAAATGACACTTACAAGATTTTATGACTTTCTAGTACTATCCCGAGTTTGGGATATTCCCGGGATTTTTTACCCCCTACTATTTTATATTTCTCACCCACCCTCCGCGATGCCCCTAGGGGGAAAGTGGTGCCCCCCACGAAATAATCATCAGCGGGCCTGTGCCCCTAGCCTCTCTGCTAGTCATAACATGGTCGTCAGAATTTGTTCCTTTGTGCGAATATTGGAAAGTACTTCAAAACAGCTTTGGTCCCCGAAAGGAAATTACTATTCTGAAGAGGCTAGAAGTAAGGATTTTTTTTTGTCCTTTTTATTTTTTTTATTCCTCGCTCCCTCATCGCTACGATTTGTCCTCTACCCGCTTTCCGTGTAACTCAAAATGCTTGAGCAACGCTCTCTTGTGTAAAAGGGCGCAATTTTTGCCCGTTTTTATTTTTATTTTGTTTTTTTAAATCTTTTTATTCCGTTTTATTTTTGGGTCCCGGCACACAGAACATCATGTAATACTTTGTTATTTGACGAAAGAATAACCCTGTTGGTGTGAGTACTCCGAAGTTTTATTGTTATTAGTACGGAATGTCAAGTTCAATTTTGTTCTGTTGCTCTTTTTTTATGGCATGTGGTGAAAATTGTACTTTTCCCGAGTAACAATGAGGAAGTTTGCCCTTTTCTCCAGTTTAGTCTGAACTATTATTGTTTATTTCTAGTGAAAGAACGAGTAGTTTTTTTCCCAACCAATTTGTTTTATGTATTTTAGTTATAAGAATTTTTTTTATTCACTATTCATTTTGTTTGAATTTAATCCTATTTTCCAATTGCTTTGAAGTCTTCAAATCAAACAAATGAACAATTATTAAAAATATGTATGCAAATATTACTTTTGCTTGAGTGTAATTTGGAGTATTTTTAATTGCTTTTATAGTTAAACAATTAGAGAACAAGAATTTGTATATTACTTAAGGATTAAAAAATTACTCTTTTCTCATTAAAATATACGAAAAGGAAGTTTTACAGTTTTTATGGTGAGACTCTTAAAATTTTCTATTCCGAGGATAATTAAAAATGTATCTGTATTCGAAAACAGTTGGCATCATAAAGGTAAGTTACAATTATCATCGGGTGCTGCCATCTGTTAAACAGAAACGAAACAAATTTGACATTGATTCATGAGCTAATTTTGATTTAGTAGTCATTTGCTGCCAAATCAAAATTTGATTGTTGTCACCATCGATGATGAATGGATTCAACGTTATGCACTAGAAGCCAAGCAAAAATCAAAACAATGGGCTGCTTAAAGTGAAATCTGTTCTAAAGAAGGTGAGGATGATCTTGAAGCTGAATAAATTATGACGAATAATTTTTGAGGTGCTAAAAGGCATCATAATTACGAAGGCGAGTTACAAAGACTTGAATAGCGGTGTAGGGAGTCATGATACAAACTACAAACAAACCATTTTGTTTGCATCTTTTGAATTTTCTTAAGATTTATTAAACGACCCTCGTATGATAAATAAGCCAGACGATAAATAAGGCCAGATGATAAATAAGGCAACTATCTATTAAATAATTATGAAAATAACAGGGTGAAAATAAGAACAGGACTTGTAAATGTATTATAGGCAATTGTTTTTCTAGTTACTATAGGTTACATTTGTTAATAGCTTACAATAATTTCTGCTGTTTGCTTATAACTTAAGAATAACTTTCTTATCTAAACTTTCGTTTATATATTTTTCTTATCAATATAATAAAACAACGAGGGAATGGTAGGGTACTTTTATGAAACCTTCAGCATTTTACTTGACATATCCAAAATTAAATTTAATATTAAGTTTTGTCTGTGAAACTTGTTTCCTAAAAAATAAATTCATATTCTTGTAATTTTTATTGAATTTTTATCATTACATGATGCACAAAAATAATTTTTTAAAATTTAATATTACGAGTTAATTATATTTATATCCGAAAATGTATAAAAATGGCACCTGATTAAGTTAGCGAGTAGATCATGTTGCATGCTTTGTATATATTTTTTAAAAGTAATCATTTTGTAAGAATTTGCTTTCCAGAGAATTTTATTGTGTATTTAAAATAAAACTATATTGATTTGCAATCTTTCTTCATTGGCACAAATAAACTGCGAACTTTGAAAGTTATTGTATGTTTACTTATGTCGGCATTCATTTCCCCCAATAGCGTTCCAATAGACCATTAGTTGCACGCACATTACGTTCGGGAACAACTTGTTCAAAGGAAACTATTTAGAGGCACCGTTAACCAGATTAGAAACTCATTATTTATTAACTTCCTTTCGAAAGGTTTAGGGTTATCGCAATTTCATTTATTTTTGTTAATTGTCGAGAGGAACTCCACCCAGTTCGAACCTACAACCGGACAAGGCATGCTTTTAGTTTCGCTATCAAGACGGATGGAAGGTTCGATTACTTACTACCTCCGGACCAAAGGCATCCCTTTTCCAAACCCACCCCTCTGGCATTCTCTGAAGAGTCGATTCCAAAACCCCCTGAAAATCACGCATAAACCCTTTTCCTTTGCCCAGGCAAATAGAGCCCAAGGGAAAGCGGGAACACCTCATTAAGATTAGCATTTAATTACGGAGCTATGAAGATTGATGGGTGGCCGACTCCAGATAATCGTAGCCTCATCCGGAGAGCATTTTACCCGATTAAACAACATCGTTCCACCCTCCCGACACCCCCATTAATTGGAACATTTGGACCCGCCATCTTGATGGACTTTCATAATGTTCAAATTCTGGAAGAGTTAAGTTTTCGCGTGGAGGTGGCGTGTGGCAACTTTTGTTAAAGGGTGGGCTTGCTTGCTTTTCGTGGTCAACGCCCATTGTTGGTTTTAGGAATCGGCTATTTGTTGATGCGGCATATGTCAAAAGACCTGCCGCCTTAAGGATTTAAAAAGGTATTATGGGCGATGGCCGAGCTCTCCTTTGACCATTTGCGTGTTGGAACCCACAAACAAAAATAGACGAGATTTTAAGCACGGGGATATAATTAGAGTTTGGTTCATTAACAGACACCATTAAGTAGGCGTTGTTCGTCTGTAACTATTCTGAAACTATTCCGCTATTTTCTGTGAGACCCTCATATGTTAATATGTAAATGTTATTTTGTTTCATACACGTCTCTCGCCTGTTATGAAGTGCTATAATGTTCGTTAGAATAATTGTTACGTGTAAGTAATGATTGCGTAATTAAATTTCTGGTTTCCTAATTAAGAATAACGATTTGCGTTTGTAAACTTAACATACCATGTATAAAACCTTTCAAATTATACTTAAGTCTGAAATGACTGCCTCGAAATATTTCATTTTCAGTGATATATAATAACCTGTAACAATAAGTTTAAATTGTTATTGTAGTAGAAATAGTTAACTCAATTTGTGGGATGAATGTGTAAGTGTATGTACTTTTTAGTAGTTTTATTACTTAATTTACATTTCTACTTCTAAGTAGTTAATTTATGGTATTTTCTTGCCATTTGTTTCGCATATTTTGCATTAAGTTTTGGTTATGTCTTGGAAAGAATATCATAAAATGATCTAATTCATTCAATTTTCTTGCAGTTAGAATAAAAATAGTAAACTTGTACATAAGTTAGTACGTAAAAGTTATATAGAGAAATATTTTATAATAGAGAAATATGTTTTCTTATATCCCAATTTTAGTGCCATAATTTGTTGTAAGTAATGTAATTAGTATGATGTTGTGTAAATGCAGTAGTTTTTATGCATAGCATGGAGAAAAACACCATTCTGGAAAATAAGCTTTTAGTTTGTGAAATCAGTATAATATTTTTTTAACATCGTTCTGTACAAAATCTAAATAATGTAAAATATATAAGAAAGTACAAAAGAAACCATGTGTAAAGCTAACTATAAATTACTGTGGGGCGTCGTGAAATCATTTCACTCTCACCACTATGAAAACTAGCCAGCAGTTGTGGGGAAGCAAACCGGCCGAGTGTGAACGAACAGGTGTAAAGCAGTGAATTCAATTCCTTCGGCAACAGCTATATTATATCAGCTTCAATCTCGACTTGCACTTCTGATGTCAGCTTCCTCTCCTTTATTTTAGATGTTCAAATCGTCTGCTGTTATTTTTTTAAATCTTAAATGTTGTTCTGTTAATAAATTATTTCTGTTAAAGTACCCGGCCTATCATTTTAAAACTTCTGATATTGTCACGATGGTAACTTTCACATCTTAAATATAGCTAAAATAAGAATAAAATTTATATTACGATTTATTACTTTATATATATATATATATATATATATATATATATATATATATATATATGTATGTATTAAATGAATTTACTGAAAGGTTTGTTCAACATTACTGGAACATTCAATACATGGCCGAAATATTTTTATTATTCTATTGTAGCAGACTTTAATCGGGTTTCGGCCACCAAAGGCCGAAGCGAAACTACCATAAAAACCTCAGATGATCATCAGAGAAGGGAGTCTGAGTAAGAGAGAGGGAGAGGAGTAAAAGAAGAGAAGAGAGCGTTTTTGCTGTGTTTTGGTTTTTATGTCAGGGAAATTTCAGTATATTCGTTAAAAACCACATGGTCTGGATGGAGAGACTTCCAGGGAATATAAGTGTAGACTTAAAGTCTGGTAGGGATAATCCCTACAGGTCTGGAGCCTGGGAGAATGCTGATTCTGTGAATTTTTAGAGCGCGTGATTGAATAAATTAGAAAGAAAAAAAAGGAATCGTATCAGGAAATAAGAATGAACATTATCTTTTAAAGGAGAGAATGGGTAAATTTAGTAAATTAAATTATTATGGTGAGAAATTAATGGGAATTAAGTTAAATCATTATATATATATATATATATATATATATATATATATATATATATATATATATTATTACATCCACATATGTATGTGTGTGTAAGGAAAGAACTAAATAGTGATAGAGATATATCAAAAATCAAATTAAAATATATATTCAGGCAAATGAAACAAAAATTTTTTCTTAAGTAATCAAGCAATTTAAAATTTAAAACCTAAAAATTCAGAACAAATTATTTAAGAATTCACAATTTAAAGCAAAGTGATAAAAAAAAAGGCAAAATTTAAAAGAATGGAAATAATGTAACGAATACTGTTCCATACTTTGGAATGCAATAATGTGTGTATATACCGGTAATTGCAAATTTAAGCATCACACTTCATTAAATATTTTTTTATGAAGTAACTTGCTGAGTAGGATGTTTTGAATCCGTAAAACATCTTTAATCACGCATTTCTGTTAAAAAACGAGTCACAGTATTTTAAGTTATGTCCAATTTTTGACTCTTTCTCCGTAAGCATTTATATTAAAAACCAAAACATTACAATCTTAAGCAAGAAAAATACATTTCAATAATTTTACAACAATATATTAAAGAAGAAATCAATATACTATACTTTGAGTATTATAATAATTCATATTTCAACTATGCTACTATCGATATTCATGCATGCATAATGCCATTTCGGTTATAATCATTCGCTTTCTAATTTTAATTATCATTATAGTACAAACTGCAACCACCATTTGTTTGTTTTCATACATATGCTATAAGACTTCTATTCCATCCGTCATAATCTAAATGTACTGAGGAAATTCAAGCTCAGTTTCATGTTAAACTAGTATAGTTTTGCGAGGACTATAAATTCTCTTTTTGTGCAGATGGCCAGAGGCGACCCTATCACCTCCCTTGCTGCCGAGTTGAACGTCATCACCCGGACCAAGGCTTTAATGGCTGGGGACATTGTCCACTCTGCGGACATCCTGCACAGGCTGGTGACGGAAATGGGGGAGCGGACTAGAGTGATGGACGATCCTCAACAGAGGCAAAGAGTGTTACTGGCTCTACTGGAGGTAAGGAAATATCTGCTACTGAGAGAGTGCGGTGGTTTCCTACCACTTTATTTTTATCATCTCTTGGTCCTTCAGATCTATGCTGATTATATGGGCTAAGTAGTTGATCAAGTGACTTAATTTGTTTTAATGAATTAGTTGTGAGTTTTGTATTGGTAATCTGTGGTGAGTCGTGGATTTAATGTAATTTGCGTCTAAAAGCTTAAAATACCATATTTGTTTGCAATAAATAAATTTCTGTAGCTGAGAGAAATGAATTGCAATTTCGACGCTAACTGAGTTGTTACTGAAGAATTTTGCAGAAGACCAAACGATTTTAAATTGCAACGTTATATGGAAGGAAAAAATTAGAATATTAATGCAATTCGTGAGGGAAAAACAGAGAATGTAATTTTTACTATCCTTATGCAATAACAAAAACAATATATAATATTCTTTGAAAATATCCGGTTTTTAATTAGCTTATATTGCATGTTTCGATCGCCGAATTTCTGTATTTTTTTGCTTCAGAAAATTCTATTATTGTTATTAATTGTTATTTATTACATTTTCGTACAACATTTGAACAAGTTTCTGAAAATGCATATTACTCGTAACTAAATTTTCATTAACTATCTTGAATAATTAAGATTGTTTGCTATAAGTATTTGTTTCTGTATCCGTGAGAAAGATCTGTAATATAATTTCGATGAAAGCTGAATGTATACTGCAGAATTTTGTAGACCAAATGTTTCAAAATTGCAGTGTTATAGAAGGGAAACAATTAGAATACAAACTCAATTCATGAGGAAAAAACAGAGAATACATCTTTTACTATTCTGATGCATAATGAAAACGATAAAAAAATTATTTTTGGAAATATTCGATTTTTAATTAATTTCTATAATAAATTTCAATCTTATCAAATTTTCGAATTTGCTTCGGAAAACTTAATTATTATAAATAGTTATTAATTAAATTTTCTTATTAAATTTAAACAAGTTTCTGGAAATATAGATATGCATATTATACTTTTTTGGAATAATAATTATAATGATTTTTAAAATTTTTTATGAAATACAGTCCATAAATAATATTTGCTTCGATATTCTATACATATGTATAATAAAACCAGAAAAATTGGCAAAATGGAATATTTTCTGTGCTTTTATTTGTTGGTAATTTGAAAAAAAGATTTAAATACATTGAATTTATTATCTTATTTTAAAAAAACCAAATCAATTTTCGAGATATTTTTTACTCTCCAACGAAACGGAGATTAAACTTGCACATCACAGTTGCTTGGAATTCTTTTAAATTTCCCAAACCCATCTAATGACGTGAAGTAAGTACAAAGACCCAAACACAGTGATTTATAATTGATACTCTAACATGATTAGGAACAAAGAAAATGAAAAAGGAAGGGGAAAAAAAAATGAAAGTTCACTTGCTACGTAAGCGTTAATGGGCACCGTTTAGGTATTCATTTACCTTTTAAAAAGTGGGTGCCTCTTCATTCAATGCTTCTTTTTTTTTTTCTCTCTCTCTCGATGTTTTAACAATTACACTTTTGAAATTAAGTCGTGCTGAGGGCGAAAAAAAATCGATAGTACCAACGTAAGAGATAGGAGGATGAAAAAAAAACTGCTTTTGTTTTTAAGAAATTTAATACATTCTTCCTTCATTTTTTCCCCCTTCTCTTCTTTTTCTCAATATCTAATTAAAAACGTTACATCCCCCCCCTTTTTTTTTGTAAAGGATGAGACGCCTGAGGTATTAAAACATTTTAACATTGAAGACCCTTAAAACAATTTACACCTGTTCTAATCATTCGGCTTCTATTGTTTTGCTTGGTGAAGAAAAGTTCCATTCTTGGCTGCAGCAGGTGTGGGTTGTGACCCTTATCACAAAGACGGATGATCTAATTATTCCTGATTAATTTTCACCCGCATCGGTTTAATTAGTTTTAATTATACAAGTTCTCTCAATCGAGAAATATTGATCATTAATGCAATTATATGAAATCGAAGTGGTGTGACGAAATGCTATTTAGGGATGTGGTAGGTTAGACTTATAGAGGTGGATGGTTAATTTCGTTAATTAAAAACTAGTTTCGAGCGATAATTGCCCAATATTGGGTCTAAGTAAAATGCGAAGAAGCCGTTTAGTTAAGTGGCAAGATACTCATTTAATGCGTAGTGGCAACACTTTGCAATATAAACTAGGCCGGATCTTCCGCGGACATTATTAAAAGAATCGATTTCAGTTATGCCCTGTTTCTGAAAAATTTATGTTTCGTCAAGTTTTCAGATATTTAAATTATAATTTTTTTTTTCACGACGGTATACGCCGTAGTTTCAGTACTAGTTATCAGTGTTAGTAGACAGTAAATATAAAGTTAATGAAATTCGACAAAATATTTATTGCATAGTTGGGTGTAATAAGGCACTTTTTCGTTTATTATAGTTAATAATTGTTTCTATTACATGTAGGATGGTTATGATGTTTTAATTGTATAGAATATCTAAATTTATTTAACCTTTTTATATTAGATATAATTAACAAGGTAGTAAATTTTGTGTTTTAACTATTCAAAAATAAAGTTTCATTCATAACAGCCCGTACTGAAATTAACGTAATTTTTTTTTCTAATTATGTGATTAGTTACGATTGATATTCCTAGTAATGCCTCCATTATAAAGTATTCTGAGCTAATTTTTTAGATTGCAAAAAGGAACGTGGTTAAATTATCAAGTTTGTGAATAATGTATATCTTCATTTATCTAGGTAATTAAAATGTTGAAGAAGTGTTTTTTAGATAAATTTATAATGCATTTAAAAAAAAAAAATGAAAATCTCTTTTGAGTGAAAATTTTTTCAAAATGAATAATCTTTTTTGAAAATTATCTTAATTAATTTTCAAGATAATCACATTTTTTTCTTTGTTTTCCTAATCTTGTTTGATATCGGTACTCTATAGTTCTTGAACCTCATTATAACTCTGTTATTATTATTTTTGGGCATTAGGTACTTGAGTTAGATATCGAAGTGGATTTTAATTGTAAGAAAACGGGCAAGTATAAAATTCTATTATCTAAGTAAGATGCGTATTTCGAAAAATTAAAGCGCTTTTATTTGTGGATTATTTCGCTATTTTTTACTATAGTTCTTAATGCAGATTTATATTACTTATAATTCGCTAATTATTTAAATGGTGGCCGCGGTAGCCTAGTGGGGATGGTCACGAACTCGCGGCCGGCAGTATTCGTCGAGTCGTTGGTTCGAGCTCTGATACCCTGAAGACCTGGTAGCGGGGCTGATGCACATGAAATCTGTGGAGATCACTAGTTCTCCCGTTGGCGTGGTTTGGGAGTTTGGAGAGGGTTGTGCCAGTTCTGGTGTCTCCCTCGTCACTTGACTGAGGCTCAAAATTACGAGATCCGTCTCCAATAGCCTTCGTGTTGCTTCTCAGTGCAACGTTAATAAACAATCACGAATGATTTAAATGATGAACCGCTGCGATTGCTTCTTTTCTCATCATTTTATTCAAAATACACGACATATATTTTATATACTATATTTACAATACTCAGCAGTTATCTTTATAAAAATTAATTTATTAATTTGTGAGCTTCATTTTAGAGTTCCATGTTATATCTCACGTTCTTCTTCCGCAATAGCGAACAGTGTTCGACCTTTATGACATGGTAGAAGAACATAACTCAAGTTGGTGCTTACACCACCAAAATACCTCCTCAAAACATAATACAGTAATAAAACTTGTATAGGACAGCTCTATTAAAGTGGCAGTTATGTTTGTCCCTGTTGCTTTGAACCACGTATTTACCTCTTATTTAAGGGCACCTTTATTTAGGGAACAAAACTTCTTGTCAGTTGTGTACCTTATTGGGAGGTACTATATTTTTAAAGTTAAAATAATACTGCGCAAAAATCTACATGTTATTTAAAAAAGGATCTTAAGAATTCATCACCTGTAACCGTTCCTAAGACATAACAGAAACAAGATTGACTTGATGAAGTTAAAACTAAATATTTCTATAGTTAAATTTTTTTTGTTAATAAAAGGACATTAAAAATTAATTCTGTATAAATTCTTCTATTTTAATATGTGATCTTACATTCTTGTTATTTCATATCTCTTTTGGATTCTAATATCTTATTATTAAATATAAAAATGTTAAGTCTTTTTTTTTCTTCCCTTCGTGTGCGAATACCATATATGACTCTATTATAAATACGATCAATTTCAAAATAGTTTTTAGTTACTTTATTGCTGGCTAAATATAAAACCCATCATATTATAAAATTTGATAGAAACAGAGTTATTCGAAATGAATCATCTGATTTCAGAATTCCATTCCTTCAAAAGTAAATGTCACAGATTGATAAGTAATACACGAATACAAATAAAAATTGTGGAATTTTTATATTGGGAACAATAGATGACCCTCGTGTGTTTTTCGTGAAGCTATTTCACGAAAGCTGTTGTAGAAGCTTTCGTGGTGCCACCTCGCAGTGGAGCAGATGACTACAGATGTTACACAGTTGGACACCTAAGTTACCCAATATGGTCCTGCGATTTCTTCCTTTGGGGTTTTGAAAAGTGTAGACGTCACTATTATCTATAAATTTACGTAAACTTAAACAATGGATCTCTGCTGATGTATAATTAATTCCCACTGATATTTTACAACGTTTTTGGCAGGAATTTACTTGGATATTATACGTGCAACTAAAAGGAAGTTATATCGAACACTTGTAAAAAAAAAAAGCTTAAATATTTTCTGTTGGTATTCATGTATTTCTCATCATTCTGTGTCGTTAATTTATGAAAATATAGAATTTTGAAATCGGATGATTCATTCTGAATAACATTGAATTTTTATTTAATAATAATAATAACAGAAATATATGTAAATCTTGGTTGATTGATTGATTTTATTAACGTCGCACTTTTAGCAACACGAGGGCTATTGACGATGGACCTCGTAATTTTGAATCTTGATCAAGTGACAAGGACGACACCTGAGTCGGCACCTCTCTTTCAAAACTTTGAGCTTGATAGATTTAACGTGCATCAGCTCTTGCGACATCTTAATTAGTATTAGGGCTCTAACCCACGACTCGATGAAAACCGTCAGCTGCGAATCCGCGACCATGACCCCTTGGCTACCGCGGTCATGTAGATTTTACAATTGCTTCAAGTTGAAACTTGACACACATTGATAAAAATAAAAAGAGAACGCATTTGAATACAAATTTTTACAAATCTTTCGCTATCTAAAACTACGACGCATTTAAATTTCAAATTCTCTCTAAAATATCAGCAATTGTTAAGTCTGCAGAAAATACGGGAAAATGCTGGGGTTGAAAAAAAGAAAGAAAAACACGAGACCCCCCTCAAAATTAACCCAAAGGATATGTTACTGGAAATGACATGTTTTGCGAATCGCGACAAAATCAATCCAACCAAAAACTCCATTTACTGTTTCTGCCAGCGCTATTCCTCCAGGGCATCAGGTGTTGGGGCTGAATTCATGCAAGCCGCCCTATCCCTTTCCTTCCTCCGGTCGGTTGGTTTCGTCTTGACAGCACTGGGGCTGCTCCCCGCTGTCATTGACAGGGGCTTTCCAAGAAAACGAAAAGATCCCATCCTTTATTTTCTATTTGCTTTTAATTTGATGCCGGGGACAATAGAGGCCGTACATTCTATATTGTTCATTGCGTTGGTGGAGAGGTAGGAGATTATATTCGATCAGATCTCTTTCCTCTTTTTTTTCTTCTTTTTATCTCTTAGATCTTATTCTTCTTTTTTCCCCCATTGCCGTAGTGGTTAAGAGAGGGATTTTTCCGGAAATAGTTTTGGATTAAGCGCTGCATGAAATCACCCGTCTTGACGGTTGAAGATAAATTTTAATAGTTGCTTTCGAGAAATGTACCTGTGCAACGATGTTGAGTTTCAACGAATATATGTGGACCTTAATATTTTGAAATGTTTCTCTTTTTTTTCCAGTTTTTTTGTAAAGGTTTCCGGCTTTTCGTCTATTCTTCTGAAAGGATTTTGGTTATTATGAATAATTTTATCTCATTGACCTGTGAAAATTAAAAAAAAAAAAAAAAAAAGAAACTGTTTTTAAATTCCTACTATTAGCTCACGCTCTCCTTATATATATACCTTGTTCAAATTTTCAATCTTTAATAAAATACTTTTTATTCATCCACTCAAGTTGAAATACATTTTTTTAGACTTGTAGTGGAGGACACTTGATGCTAATACAGTTTTTTTTTTTTGAAATATTAATTCATTTAATTAAATGTAATTGGTGAAAAGGCAGTTTAGCCCAACCACTTGGCGCGATTTCGAAAATTGCCAAACTTGGAGATTTTTTTTGGCTAATTTGATGCCGGGGACATTGTCTGCGAAGCGAACCATTGTAGCCACATTTGGCAAAATACCGCCAAATAATTCCTTTCGCCGAAGGGTATTTGGGCTAAACTACATTCCAACCATTTAATTTACCGGATGAATTAAGAAACAAGCCAATGCTTCTACTAAGCCATTTGTCTTGCAATTTCAAAGTTGGTAGAGCGTCGGCGTAGAATCTTCATGTCTTCGGATCGAATCTCATCGAAGCATAAGTTTTTTTTTATTTGGTTTTCAAATAATTAATTTTAGTTTTATATGGGAGAAAAAAAAATCTTCTATATAAGATATTCAGCAGGATATAAATTTAGGAATAAATACCGTCAGTGATGAAGCGTGTAGATCGCTGGAAAAAATTTTCTTTTGCCACTTAATGCTGTGATTCTGTCATATGTATATACATATTTATATTAATTGTAATTATTTAATAAAAATAACTAAAATAGAATTATTCTTCACACCTACTTTACTTTACGTTCATTAATATTTATTTTGAATAATTTTATCTTTTAATGAAGTTAACGGGGAAAAAAAAAGATTAGTCCAATTTGAAAGGAAATTAGAAAAGCCAATTTTAATTTTTTGAAAAGGATTGAAGCTTTTATAACTTTCTTTCTTATCTTTCTATTTTTGAACACTTCTTAATTATTCGCTTGTGAAAAGAATCTTAACTTCTAAGTTGTTATACATTGTTGGTTATAATTTACTCGAGTAAAATAAAATAGGATTTTCTATTATTATTCATAATTTATATTTTCCTTATTTTTTGTAATAGATTGCAGAATTAAAAGAAACATTTATAGTTTTAGTAAGATCCAAAACTAGATTTCCGCGTTGTTGTTATTATTATCATTATTAACAATTGATTAAAGGACTCCTTTAATAGTAGCATTTGTTGAGATCACTAAAAACAAAATTTTGAAAAGGAGGAATGAAGATTGATCAAAAAAGAAACATTAAGAAAGAAAGATTGCATTTCAAAAGAAGAAAGATAGATTAAGAAAGAAACATTAAGAAAGAAAGATTGCATTTCCAACAGAAGTTTTAGTCATAAATTATATGTATTCGAACCTTAACTTTTTTCCCTTAATAGATCTTCACTTATATCCATAACTTGTGGTAAACATACATGTTTTGTATCTTGCGCTGTTAAATTTTTTTTTCCCTCATTGCTTAACCTTTATTTTTTTTTATAACTTTTATCCTCATTCGTATTAACCAGGGACTGGAAAATTTTAATACGTACTGCATTTGTAAGTGTGTTATATTAAAAAAATATGAATTGTCGTTAGATTTATGAAATATCACAGTAGCCTTGAAAGAAATAATTGTACTGGAGACGCTAATTAATTCGAGGAAGTTCTCGAGTCCATTTTCAGTATTTCATTACAAAATTAACAAATAATTAAACAAGTTATAAGGTATTAGACTAATAAATAATAAAAAAAAATTAGGCTGAAGTTGTTTAATTTCCGAGGATACAAGCATACCGAGAATACTGCCCGAGAGCATTAACGTGAGCTTGAACTATCTGCCTTGTCAAGTCTGTATATAAATATCTGACACAATTTGATCGCGTGATATTGCTAATTTGAGCTAATTTATGACTGAAAATAAATTGCAACAAGCATCTAAATGGTAACGTTTCTTTTTTGGTTATATAGTTACAAAAATCGTCTTGTGGGTGTGTGGTGAAAACAGTCCAACATGGACAATAATAAGAATGAATACTTATTAAGAAATATTCAAGGAAAGATGAAGTACAGAAGCACAACGTGTACAGATTAGTAGCACAAGAGAAAATCCAGAACTTATACGGATTAGCGACACAATAGGGCCTAAAACAGGACTTGTACTAATTGGCAACACATACAGATAGTAAAACACTTGTATCATTTTCAATAACAATCAGCTCACTAACGCATTGGGGCAAAATCTCCTAAGGAATACTTTGCATTTTCAAAGGCAGACTAGAGAAGATTCAACATATTCGCGTATTTGCTGCTGTTTCGGCCGAGTGTGACGTCAGACGAAATATTCCGAGTATTATTCATTTTGTCGCCAAGCTGCCAAAATGGTCGCCAAGGATGGAAGGTATATTGCTTAACATTTCCCGGTGTCAAACCAAACCTCTGTAAATGTCTCTTTTCAGCAACAAGAGAAATATTGCACGGAAGCATCTTAGCAGTTTTGTATAACAATATGCAGAAATATGCATACTTCTACGCATGAAAATTACCAGCTCCGAAATAAAGGGGGGAAATTATCAGTCAATTTCTAATGATGATCATAAAACTTAAATATGTGCTTGGTACTTATGATTTTTAAAACAATATGCTCTAACTCTCAGGATTTGAACTTTTCTCTCTTGGAAAAATATTGAACTGACATGATATTACTTCTGTTAATACTTACTGTTTACTAATATTTCGTTTTTATCACCTTTCTACAATTTTTTTTACAAGGAATAAATCTTAATATTTTAATCTAAAACAATTCTGTCAATCTCCTAACGACATGACGATCTCAATTTCGTGGCAAAACGCCAAGATTGTTTTCTGCACTTTTTGATGCAATAAACACAGCAATCTTCCTAACCAAAAAAAAAAAAAGAAGTCTGCTCATTAATTTCCCTTAATGAAAGTATGTAATATATCCGCTTCTTGCTTACACTTCGATAAGCTGTGCCAGGCTTGAAACTACCCATCCTTTTGATCAGCTCGTTTCATTATTTTAGTTTTTTTCAATTATTATTTTTCATTTTTTTTTTTTTTTACTAACTTCGAGCGTGTACTGATATTGATTTCTTATCAGAAACTCGTAATTAAGCGAAAAAGGACGAGGAATCAAAGTAATGTTTTTGTAGCTCATATTTTTTCCCACAAGAAAGAAGAAAAATTAAGATTCAGGCCTTGATGAATTTCCTCATCGCTTAATATATCCCTTCCCTTCGTTC
>BMAW01030133.1:71724-103689 GCA_019974015.1 Nephila pilipes | reverse complement strand
TTGAAAAGGAACATTTTGCAAATCATTGTCTTTGATACTTAGAATCTAAGTCTTATGGGAGACAATACGATCCTCTGGGATTAGAGAGCCCCGTCTATTCTTTATAAAGTTTTGCAAATAAAACATGATTAAATTCTTTTGAATTATTCATGCAGCAAAGTGACACCCTACTTTGCATTAAATGCTGATAAAATATTCATTGGGAAGCTTCTAAAAATCAAAATTTTCTAACTTTTATCCCGGTATTGAGCGTAAACGTTTTCAAATTAAATAGTGGTCTGTACATTTTTGTTAATGCCGATCTTTTTCTTAAAACCGGGTCTCATTATTTTTATTATTATCGGTTTAGGGTATGCGAGGTGAATATTATGTTTGGAATTTGCAATTATATTAGAACTTACTTATTTATTGAATATCTTTAGCTCTTTTCCTCCTTATTAGAGATTTTAATATTTTTCGGATATCCTCTGTTGGCTCTGTATTCTTTGATGTAAACAACGCTTCTGTAAGGTTTAAGATTACGCTCGTCGAGTTTTAATTAAAATATATTCTGAGTATATTTATTTTCTTTTTCACATTGACTGTAAGGAGAAAAAAATTCTTAAAACCTCTTTAGAATAGAGTTTTGGGGACTATGTTATCTCTTCATTATGAAATCACGACTTATATAATATAAAGACAGTAATCCCATGCTTTTTAGTTATTTATTTTAAAACATTTTTCAGTTTAAACAAAAGTATCTCGGTGACTGCTTAGAGCTTAGAAACCTTTCATGTTTTAATCCGATATTATAAATAAACAGCATCTGACTCAAAATAGTTAGCTGCAGTTTACTGAATTAAAAAAAAAAAGGTATTTTTATGCATCAGTATATATTTTATGAAAACAAAAACCTTAAATTTTCTGTTTCGTGCTATCTTTGTTAATTCTATGACAATATTGCTGAAATTTATTATTTTTTAAACATGCATGAATAAAAAAGTATAAGAATAGGGATAAATATGTACCAAATGTGAAACTTGTTATATTATATCTTTAAAGAAATTTCTTGTTAACATTTATTTGGTTTGTCATGTTTTAGCCATTAAAAACTCCTTTCTGTCGTTTTCACAAGACATCGATAAAGCTAGTGACTAAAATGCCATGTTAGTTTGAAAAAAGAGTTTCATACTTCAATGTATTCTTCAGTTTTATTATAGAGAGAATTTCTAAATTATTAATTTTTAGGAGTGAATTCTTTTCCTGTTTTTTTCTTCTTTCTTTTTCTATTTAGTGTAGTAGTAGTCAGTTGAGATTAAAAAAAAAAAGAGACTATAGTCACCTTTGTTAGTTTATATCTTGCGCATCTAATTGAATTCTTGTACTTCTACGTAATTCATTTTATTCAATGTATAAAACTTTTAGTGAAAATCGTTAAAATGCAATTATTGCTTTTGTTTCTTTATAAACACAAGTACTTTATTAAGAACGCTAAAAATAAAACTTTCTGAAAATCACTGTTTTCATTTCATTTTGAAATAAATATCTGAATTCTAATCTGTGTCTTTAAATCAATTAAAATATGTAGATTAAAAGGATCTAGCAAAAATATTTTGATATTATGGTAAATTTTGTATATACATGTTTTTTCAGAAGTTTGAATTAAAATCATTATATTAACCAAAATTAATCGGAATCTATTTGTAAATCTTGTTATTATGCATGTATAAGCAGATTTTTTTTTCCAGTATGTTCTGCTTAATAATTTTTTACATCGTTTTTTTTTTTCGAATTTGTGTGTGTTTATATGCATAACTATGTAATAGCTTTTCGAAAGTGCAGTACTTTTTTTATAAAGGGGAACTTATTTGAATAGATAGAACTCATTTTCCCCCTGTTATATTTCAGTCCGTCTTGGCAGTGAGCAGCAATCTACTGGATGATAGTCAAAGGCTACCTTGGCAAGATCTTAATCTAGAGCAGCAACAGAAATCAGCCGCTGCCCTATTGCGTAGCCAAGAAAAAAGTGGTTGGCTCCTGGCCGAATCCCATCATTCCAGATATAATCTCAGAACTGGACAACCTCATGTTTGTAAGTAGTATTTTTATAGCTTATCGCCCAATCAAATATCAATTCAATTTAGTTCAAAAGATAAGCTTGTGACGTATTTCCTACATTATTTAACTCTACAGCCATCTTAAAGTCTAATTAAATAGTCAATAAGTTTAAAATTCTAACTGGAGATACGTTAGAGAGGACAAAACACTTTGTCTAACACTCTAACACTTTGTCTCTAGACTTCCACTTTTTTTCGGTAAAATAATATGTTTGAGTGGTCTTGATGTACTACAATTTGTAATATGCGTACCTGCAAGGGAATGCAACGGCCATAAAACCTTTAAGAAGAAACCTCCCCTCAAAGATAATACATGAAACGTGTATAAGACAATTTCTTAAAAAATATAAAAGGAAATAAATCTGAAGTTCATTTACGTATAAAAGCAAATGAGCTGACAGTTAATTTTGAAATAACAGCGCTATTATCCTGTGATATGTCCGTTGACAGGCACCACCCGGGGTTGCTTCAGATAGGATATTATTTTTACTGTTTTAAATTACCGTGTGCATTTTCTTTTTCATTGTAAGTAGACCTTGAGATTTAGAGAAAAATATTTCTGCAATTCAACTTTTTTAAGGAATTGAAATAAGAGGGTCGTTGATTTTTTTTTTTTTTTTTTACTGAGAACAAATATCATAATTTTACTATTCGGAGTATAGTCTTGACGATTGAATTGAAGTGAAGTAATGTATTAAGTATTTTGTCCTTGAGATAGAGTGATAAAAACTATTAATCATATTTAACCGCATTGAAAATGGTTTCGTAATTTAACTTACGATTTGATTGTTAAAAAATTTGGTTTTGTGGAAAACATTCAATTAATAGTTACTTTAACAACAGACACTAGCGGCGAAGAGGAAAAAAATTGCAAAAATTCTGTACGAAGCGATATAATATTTCATGGGTAAACATTAAATTTTTAGTTAAGTACTACAAACGTACTACAGTGGTGTCCAAGAAATACATAGAAGAATAAATTGAATAATTGCTACTCTGTTCTGAGGAACATTAAACTTTTTTTGAGTACTGAGCCTTGTTTTGTGCGATCAGCGTTTCCTGCACAGTCATCATTGTTGAATGAGTGGAAAAAGTTTTCATTTACAAACTGAATGAAAATGCATTGAAATAACGACAAAGCAAAACTTGTTCGTTGCGGCTTGCAATTCTTTACTTAAAACACATTAATAATGAGGCTTTTTTCATGCTTACTTTTAAAAATACTGATTATTATGTTTCTTACCATTCGGTTTAACTGGTCATTTAACTATCCAGTCAAAAGATTAATATCGTAATGTATGGCTAAAATTATCATCTTTTTGTGTTTGCAAGAATACATATGAGTATGCAAGAATACATTGAAACAAGTGTTGAACATCAGTGAATACATGAGTTTCAAGAATACATTGAAATTAGTTGATGCAGGACTAAATGATCTGAAAGTTGTTTGTTTTCAAACATTTGTGTTTCAAAATGAATAACTTATATCAACAGAATTCGAGTTAATTTGAATTGCATGGATGCATTTTTTGGAATCATAATCTCAGACTATTGATTGACAATTTATTCTGCCGCTCCGTACTTTGTTAAATCAGTTTTACCAAATGTAATTCGAATTATTTTAATACAAATATGAAAACAAATTATAAGAATATTATGTATTTAAGTTTGTCCTATGTTTACTATAATAGACAGTTTTAATTTAAAATAACACATTTAAAAAATAACGTTGTATATTAATCCTTATGATTAAAAATTCTAATACCTTATTTGTTAAAAAAAAAGAGCTTTAAAATAATAAAAAAAAAAATCGTGCTTCAATTAATTTCTTTAATGTATCGCCACGGAAGCTTCTCTGTTCGGTTTATATAATTAGGGTTATATAATGCCTATCACTAGCTATAAAAAGCCGAAGCCGGTTAGCTCGTTTAAACGCCTCGACAATTTCTCATTATTCTTTTGGACCATTTTTTTTCTTTTCAAATCTTTTATTGACATGGTACGTGTGCGTAGATCTATTGTTGACGGACATTTCACGCGAAATTTGATGGATTTGCTCTTGGAGATTTTGTTCCCGTCCGAGACACATTGACGCGTGCAAACTTTTTTCCCCTAGTCCTTGTCTTTTATTTCGGTCTCTTGATTTACGATGTATGCTTGACAAGATTGATTTTTCTCTTGCATCCTTTTTTTTTCCTTTTATTTTTTTTTTCACTGCTATTAGTTAATATACTTTTCGGAGGTTTTTTTTGTTATTATTTTTTTATTCTATCTTGTTTTCTTAATTCAGAATTTGCTGCTCTTGTATTGTTTGCCGACAAGAGGAAATCGATCTTAAGTTATAGTTTGCTTTTTATAGTACTGTGTGTCAGGAGCGTTGATAGATAACTCTGATAAATAAATTAGGTTGTATTATATATACATCTAGGCTATGAAAGATTGTTATAAATTGGATTTTCTTGTAGGATAGGTTGAAAGATTGTTGGTTTATTTTTTTCTTCGATTCTTTTTCATTTGATATTTCTTTCATCGAATATGATAAAAAAAAAAAAAAACAATCTGCATATTTTGTAAAAAAAATTGTAAGTCATTCTTTAATTATTATCGGAATGATTATTTTTTACTATATGACATGTTGTGTGATTTTTTCGGCAGATCGATGTGAATAAAATTTGAATAAATAATTGTTAAATTAATTAGTATTTATAACTTCGTATTAAAAGTAATTAACGACTTCAAATTTGTTAGATATGTGAAGATAATAGGACCACTGTTATTTCAAATCCACTGTTATTTCAAATTGTGGTGGCTGTAATGGAGTTGAAAAAAATGAAAAAACATTTAGTTATAAGTACTATCTTTCCTCTATTTTTTATAATTTTATTTTAACTATAGATTTTCAGTTTCATATTTAACAATCGGCAAAACACTATTTTTGCAAATAATATGGCCTGTGAAGGTAAATAAGGCCATTTGCTTATTTTTTCGAAAAATAAATTTCGACTTACAACCACTAGTAAAAATAATAGTCATCAGTGGTTGTATTACCTGCAGATGTAGGTTTATGTAAATGTTTTGATTCATATATAAACTATAAACGATTTCAGAAAATTCCACACATATTATTTGAGAGTATTAAAGCATCTCACATATTCAATAATGCATTAAATTTTTTCGATTCCTTATGACTGCCGAGAAATGTAAACTTAACAGTTCAAAACAACAAATGTCCTGCGAAGCCATGCACAATGATAACTTTGAACTCAGGACCATGCGACAAATCCCGCTGGTGCACTGCTTTTTCTTAACTTCCCTTTTAAAATACTCGTAATCTATTGGTTAACTTTGAAATTAACATCGAAACAGCCTAGTTGTTGTATTACCTATATGTGCGACATTACCTTCAGGTACTTAGATTATTTTTTTAAAAAATTAGTGAATCAAACGAGGTTTGCTTAGAAGGAGCAAATGATTTTACTAATGGTGACCAACTAGAATCAACATTTTTGGCATATTATAGGACAAGAATAGTGAATTGCTTATTATATGTATTGGTTGGTAAAACTTAATGAATCTCAGAAATTTTAACATTACTATATGAACTTGCACATCTAATAGAGGTATTTCTAATATCTATTTCCAGAATATTATATGTTAGTATTTCATAATGTGGTGTATTTTTTATAAAATTTTAAATTTTGATGTCTTCATTACATTCTTCTGATTTGGAAAGGTTTTCTTCCTCTGGTGTCGAACAAACCATTTTTTCTTTAAATTCCTGCACGCACGCACCCCCCCCACCCCCCCACACATACTGCATTGTTACAAAAGAAATATAGAATTTTAAATCTTAAGACCAAATAATTTTAAACGCAGACTTAAAAATATGTAGTATTAAAATAGTTATCTGACCTGATCTGAGTTTTCTACAAAGTCTCTAATCAGAATTATGTATTTATCTAAGCATTTCATTATCTTTCAAAGGCTATCGATGTGGAATTCGGCTAACCTCGAATTGTATCTTCTCTATTTTGACGAAAATTTGGACCACGATATATCTAAAGTATCTTGAACGCACACATATTTTAATCCAAACGTATGTGATATACCGTGATTCCAACACTTCTTACGACTTCTTATTGAATAAAATTTTGTATCTTTCAAACTAATTTTCATTTATAAATGCAAATTTTTTAAAATTTTCTTTCAAAAACGTAAATTTTGTTAATTTTCATTGAAATTTTTGTACGAGTATTTTGAATATGGTTACTGGAAAATGTTCGAGATCCATCCATTAACATGTGTTAATTTTGCATTAGATGAATATTCAACGTTTAATAGACCTTTGCACGTGTGTTTTTAAAATTCTCTAAAACATTGTAAATTTTATATTTCAGTGGTTGCCGTACATGTTGTAGAATCTTGGGACATATCAGATGTGGTGTTGCCCCCTCCTTTAGATACTACTTGGTGGCCAGCCGAAGAGAGATTGCTTGTACCAGCGCCAGCTTTATTAGCAACTGCAAAGCAAGGTTTGTGAATTTTTAGTTGCGTATTTTTCTGAATAACTAGTTTCTGGCAAACTTCGAATACATTTGTTGCACCGATGCAAATATAATATACGTAGGAAGAGGTATCGCAATGTTTTAAATGTTACTAAGAAATAACCGAGACATTTACTTAAAACTTATTTTACATATAAATTGATCATTATGTACATAATGTTGTAAATTGCAGCCATCAATGTCGACTTTTTTTTTTTATTTCAGGAAGCCCTATATTAAAGTAACACCAGTATTGGGAAATTTTAATTATTTCTCACAGTTTTAATTCCCCGCGGATGTCAGTGTTCTCGGAGTCGATTTTTCGTCTTCGAACTGAAGTCCCGCCCCCTTTTTGCATCTCTGCCCATTTGCTATATACGCTCCTTAGCTTATGGCCACAGCGTCCAATGGCAATGCGAGCTTTCATAACATAAACTGCCAAGTTTGTTTCGGCAGTTCCTCACTCTGCCGAAAACCCAGGCTTTTGTTGCCTTGATCCTAAATTTTGATAGCTTTTTAACAATTATGAAAAAATATTAATTCTACACTTTAACTTTATTTTAATTGTGATGAGAGGGTAAAATTTATAATTTAAATAGGAGCCTCGTAATTTTTGGCCGTTGCCGTTTCTCTCAGTTTCGCAAAGTTTTAAATATTGATAAAATTAATCGAGATAGAAACTTAATTTTTATTTATTATTCTTGAGACCTTTCTGCTTAATCTCTATTCAGAATTATGCATTTATCTCAGCATTTCATTATCTTCCGAAGGCTATCGATTCGGTATTCGGCAAATCTCGGAATTGTATTTTTTCCATATTGCGAGACTTCAGTCTATGGTTTCCTGAAACCAAACAAATCGAAATTAATAGCTGTAATTTACAACATTATGTACATAAAATCAATTAATATGGAGAGTAAATTTTAGCCTCATATTTGGGTCATTTCTTAGCAGTAATTGAAATTTAACGATACCCTCACGTGAGTAACAAAACGGAATGATACATATAGGATTAAAGCAAATTTGTTAGAATCCGTGTTTCGTTTTGAAATACTTGTGAAGTTTGATCTTTTTATTATTTAATATAACAAATTTATGCATAGTTTCTTCAAAATATACCCATAAGTGTTTTTGTTTGCGATTTCTTAATTCTTTAAATTTATTATTATCAAATTTAATTCGATTGTAAGTTAAAATTAATATATAGATTCTCAATTTTATTGGGTTGAAAAAAAGATTTCAATCAGAAACCGAATTATCCTAAAATTTTAAAATATAACCGCTGAACGTGAACATCAGTATATTTGTATAACAGTTATTTTTCGAGTTGTTTTACTTACCATTATGGCTATAAAAAAATTCTGCAATCTTATATTTAAAGAATTATGTATATTTTATTATTTCAAGATTTTAAGTAGTTTTAGGGAAACTAAATTCGAACTGCTTTTTATCTGCATTCTCAAAATGTAATTAAAAATAAGTCCTATTGTGGAAGTCTCCTTTTACTTTTTAATTGCATAATGTTTATTTCATATTAAGCTCTGTGAAAATATTCCATTATCATTAACGAAATTTACTAACAATTTAGTGCTCGGCGGATTTTCTTTACTCTATACTTGATCTTCTCCAATGAAAAAGCCATTACCATAAATCTTTCTGCAGTAAACTTAATTACACTTAATAATCTGATCAAAAAAGATGCAAATAGACGACATTGTGGAGTACCATACAGAAAATAATTACAGCTCTTATCTAGCGAAAAAATATGAGTCCAATGAAATCTAAAGAAAGAAAATGGTGTCTTCAAAAATTCAGAATGTTGTTTCCGTTAAAAGCATCCATTACTTATTTATTTTCTTTTGAAGAATGGCAACACAAAAAGAGCCAAAATCTCATTCACACAAGTGTTCCAAGTACGCCAGTGGAAAAAAAAGGCAAAACACAAAGAATATGACACTCATATAGATATATTCACGCCTAGTTTGTTGTCGTTTGATGAGTGAGACTTCGATGATCTTTGGGAAATGTGCCAAGTCTCTTTGGTGTCTGGTAATTGAGAAAGAGAGAAATTCTCATCTGGCGGCATCGGCCATAAATATGTTTACAGCTTTTTCGCTTATGGATTCTTGCATTTACCACAGCAAAAAATGTACTAATAAATAACACGCATAAAAAAGGTGTTCTTGTAATGGTTTTCGGTTCTTAAATGATTTTAGGTTCCTCCAGACGTACCATGTTAAAAGTCTCACATCGTAAAAATGTATCAGTGTTTATTACGTTTGCAGTAGATTGAAATGTTTTTACAGTGTAAGAGGAGGGGGAAAAGTACTGCCAAATGGCGAAGGATATCTGATTGGATTTGCGCCAACCAGACATTGTCCTTAATCTGATATGAGCATGATTTATATCTTACAAAATTTTGTTTTTCAACTTTTGGAGTTGGATAAAAACTTTCACCAGCCGGGCTTTTTAAAAGTGCTTCTCTCTTTCTTTTTAGTTACATTTCTTTTGCTTAGGAAATCACATCTATTTTACAAATTCGAATTTAATGGCTTTTGCGGATGGATTCTTAGAACATTCGATTTTTTTTTTATGTGACCATCTACGTTTCGATTGAAAATAAAATAAAACATCGCACTCTGCAGTAATATTAAAAGGCAATTAGTTGTTCATTAAAAGTAGTTACATGAAAAAGTAATAGTTGTTTCTTTTTTTAATGCTTCAGCGAACATTTTTCATTAATTCGACGAACTTTGTAATTATGTACAGTATAATTAACTATTCAAATTGTGGAATGATGAATGATGCACATTTCTTTTTTTCCGCTCTTTCTAAGATATTATATATCGGAATTAGGATGCCCTAATTAAGCTGTCAAGCTTCATTTGAAAATTTTTATTTTCAAATTTAAAAGAATCATTAATAACTGAAGGATGACGTTTTATTTATTTTCATTCTGAACTTCTTCCTGAACTTATTAAAGTAATTTGAATCACACACGTAGTATATTTATAAGAAACTGACGATTTAATTTTATATATGTAAAAAAATGATATGAAATAAATTTTTTAATCAAATACCCCCTTTTTAAGCGTGTTTTTTTAAAACAAAAAAGAATGTTGTACAAAATAAGGTGTAAGGACTAGTAAACTGGAGCATAATATAAGGATGGTTTTATTTTGCATACTGTATGTCTTTTTTGAAATTTAAATTAAACAAAAATCATATCGTAAATTAGGGTTTAAAACTGTTTATTATAACTCTTATGAGGTAAATTGATAGGTACTGAAAATCGTTTTTATTATTGTGCTATATTGACACCATGCTTCAAAATATCCTATTCCATCACTATTAGCTCATTGTGCAAGTCTAATAAGTTTAATTAAATTAAGAAAGACACAACTTAAACAGTCTATGAACTTTATTTTCAGGTGTTTCTCGTCTGGTTTTATTAGTTCACCATCGTCTTGGCAATCTCCTTGGTTCTGAAGTGCACACCACTGAGCCACCAACCACGAATGCCAGCAGAGTGATCAACTCTAGGGTCATTGGCGCTATTTTAGAAGGGCATCGCGTTCTTAGTTTGCCAAGACCAATAACGGTCACCTTCAAGCATTTACAGGTGAGTCTTTTAATTTAATTTATTGAAGTTTTTAAAAGGAATAGAAGTAATTTTTCATGGAGGGCTAAAAACGATCCTGTAATACACAGTTCAGTCCTATTAATGTAACCACCACCATCTGCTTTTGCAGAGGCACCAGGCATGTGTGTAGCAGTGGAGGGTGTATGAAAGGTGTTGGAAAGAAACGATTTATCCGACGTCAAAAGGACATAATCATTGGCTTCAATACCAAAGGTGGCAGCATTTCTGAAACGGTTAATTTTGTGAATATTTTTGCCTGCCATTGGTAATAGTGTGTCATATATGGCAAAATCAGTGACGAGGAAAGTGTGGCGCACTGTGGGCATAGATGACATAGATTAACGACGGCTGTAACGATGCGCTCATGGTAATAGATGTGCAACCGTCGACTGCCCAGATTAACCAAGGGGCTATCTAAAAGTATATCTTGAACGACAATTCAGTGCATGCTGCATTTGAGGTTCAGCAGTGTGTTTATCGCTTAAATTTTCGGATGTTGACGTATATGTCGTGAAATGCCCCCCTCCCCAACTATCCTATAACAATTGCCGGAAATTTTTTTTTGGAAGAGACTGCTTTATGATGTGGGGAATGTTTTCGGGGCATATATAGGATGTATTCATTAGTGTGAAAGGTAGGATGGATCAACGATGGTATGCATCTGTCCTTGCAGATCATGTCCACTCCTAATCACGAATTACTTTTCCTCAACATGTTGACATCTTCGAGCATAACTTATTTTCGTGTGTTGTACAGCTTGCAGTGTATGTGCGAGGATCATGCATGGATCCAAAGATCTCTTGGATAAAGATCTTGGATCTTACCATACACCCTCCCCAAGCTTCCTAACTTAAGTGTTATTGAATCTGCCCATAAAACTGGAATCGACAGGGCTCCATATTTTCGTGAATATCTTCCAGAACATCGTTGATTCCCTTCCTTCCCATCTTTCAACGGTACATGTTGGAAAAGATGGTATTTTGATTTTTGAGAGCTGATCACATTAATGTGACTGAACTCTGAGAATTTTTTTCAAAATGATATTATGTAGTATCCGCTTATAGCTGGTTGCATTATTTTAAAGTCTTCTCCACGAAAATAATGAAATAATGTATGTGGACATTTAAAAGTTTTGAAACTTGCGATTATTGCTTTAAATTTTCTATACATAAACCAATTTTTGGATTCTTTAATTATGAAGTACGAGCCATTAGCTCTATTTCGATAAAGCTATCCCCTTTATTCCATACAGACTGTGAAATGCTCGATAAATTCTCGCTTAAGGGGCTGTATTGCTTTTTGATGGGGGAAAAAATGGTCGTTATTTTATGGTGTTCCCTAACTGGTATGTAAGGGATATTATTAATGAATAATCTTGTATTATGGTAATTATCATTGTTAAAAATAACTTTACCGCATTTAATACTCGATCGGAGAAGCCGTATTTCACCTTTGGGATACACGAGGCATTATCCTATGGGAGAGTTAAACAAATGTTTAATGTTACTTAAGTCAGTGTTAATGGTACTTTTCGCAAGCTTAATTGTAGCTGATAAAATGCAAAAATTAAATTGAACGGTGACATAAATACATATTTATTATGATAATTTTGTACAGAATTTGAAAATGCAAAACAAAAATAAATATTCTTAAGAATAGTTTATTTTTAAAACTATTTCAAATGAAGAATTTGTTGGAAAAATGTATCTTGTATATTTTGAATAGCTGTTGAGGTATGTAATTGGCTTCTCCTTCATATTTTTCGAATGCATTTTGGAAGGTCTGATTTAAGTACTTATCTATTGTGTGCATCAGTAAACAATGAATTCGAAAGATGAATACATTAAATCGTTTTATTTTTCCTGCTTTTCATTGCTTAATTATTTCCTTGTATTTGAATAACAGTGTTTATAACGCAATACATGTATTTATTATTTTATAATATGAATTTATTTTAAACCAAAGAAAAAAAAGATCGTGTTAATTTTTATTTGATTTCTTTTTATCAAAGCTAAAATTACTTTTGTATCCTTTTTTTTTTTAAAAAAAAAATGATCCTCGGGGTTTTACCTTCTTCAGGTAAGCCCGGGCTTCACTCAACCGAGGCATCCTAATCATCTTTTTCATTTCACATGAGTTTTTACTGTCTTTGGTAAACGTGGGTGACCCTCCCGCGGGATACCCTATAAACTTTATTTTCGATCCTCTTTCTTGTCAATCGATTTTTATATCCCCCCCCCATTTTTTTTCAAATGTCGAATTCACAATTACACCTTGTTTGGCACAGCATAATCATGTATGTTTTTTCCGCCATTGAATATCACCATTACTCACACTTATTTAAATAAAAAAATTAAATTAAAAGTTACAAGCAATTCCGTAACAAATAAACTCTACTTATTTAAATATATGATGCTGGAAGTTAGCTAATAATGAGTGGATTAATTATTTTGCAAAAACATTTAAGTTTTCGTCTAATTGTGAGACTGTTGTGTGCTGTATGCATTGGCCCTTGCATCTCTTCTTTTACAAGCTACATTGTTAAAAAGCGGAAATTGAAAGTAAACTCCCGTTAATGATAAAGGTAAAAGGGTGAATAGGGAAAGATATACAGAGCCCATAAATCGAAAACTTAATATCCCGCATGTCCAAAATTCAAGAGCATCTCGCCAGGAAAATTGGAATTGTTCATTTTCTTGGGATCGGGCAAATTATTTTTCCCAACGGGGAAACACGTAACATGCAATCGAGCACAAACGCATTATTCTTAGGAAATATAATTTAGAAGGGAATGACTGTTGTGTGGAGATAACGCTGTTCGTAGAAAACGAGTGGGGATGGCCGGTACAACGAAGTGAATTTATGTGCATCGATAGGTTAATTTTGTTTATATACACACCAATATCTCTTGAACATTGCTTTCGCGTCATTTCTGCAAATTTCAGCTGCTGCTAGATGAAGGAAGGCAAATTCATGTGGTTGTAAATGAGATGAAGTTGGGAATATTTTAGGTGAAGATGTTTCGAGAAATAAAGCTGAGAAAGAGTCATATCGCGTATTTCATTAAAGTTGCCTATGAAAGAAATATAGTATCGTTAGTCCAATGGAATTAGAATGCATCTTTATCTTCGTTGTAATATCGCATAGTTTTACTTCAAGAAATAATGTTGTATTTGTAAATTATAGGTTGTTTTACTCATAATATTCTATAAGAAAAAGGGAAATGGTCCCCGAACGATTAATGTTAAAGTTTATGTAAATCATTGCAAAGTACCATTCTTTTGGAGGTACTGAGACAGTTATAGAGGGCGATAGAAAACTCATATCAGGGGACACGTTGAAATAAATTCAGAATATTAGTGATAGTCCTTCTAAATTAATTATAAAAAAAAATGCTTTAAAAATGTTGGTGTTCATTTAAAAAAAAAAAGGAAAATGACGGTATTCGATGAGTGTTTAATATTTGTTCTTATCTGAACATACATGTAAACAGGAAATGAAATATGCTATATTTTTGAAGAGTCTGACTGGTAATTTGACTATCATTTACTAAATATGCAAGTCTGTTGCTACTACAGTCATTTTTCAAATTTAATTCCTAATTGAACCAAAACTATGAACCTACGCGTCTTAGTGTAAGAATTGTGAAAATATGCTGGCTGCTCAAATATTGCTCTTGTCAGCTGGTTGATATTATAAAAATCTGCGTAGGTTTTTTCAACTACGACGACAGATGTCAAAACACCTTAAAAACTAGACCGAGGGAGAACCCCTTTTGGCACTGCAAAATGCGACCGGACAACTTTTCTTCGCGCTCAAAGATTGAAGGTTCGAAACGCCACGGACACTCAAGGTCAATCAACCTTCTACCCCGCCTTGGAGTGGAAAATATTACTTGCCGAAATGATAACCCAGGACTTGCGTACTAGATCGCAATATAGCCTAGAACTACTGGTTGCATGTATCCCTCGACTCAGAAACTTTCCTCTGTTTGTCCAAGATATCCACATATAATCACAACTGGTGATAAAATGGCTAATTCGCACACTTCAAATAGATCCACCATTTCCACTTGAGGTAATCGATGACGTCAAATGAGAATTGTTCAAAGCGAAACTCAATACAACAGATGGGATGTTTTCGAGTGAAGTTTGCAGAAATGGCTGGGAAAGGATTCTCTAATGTCGTTCAGATTGTTCTGTTTCGTATTATGACGATGATACTGGAGGGGGAATATGCGGCGGTTCTCATCAACAACGACAACATATGTTAAAAAGATTTAAAATCTATCCCGTGGGGTAATTACCTTTGGTACAATGGATAACAGCATTGCAAAAAGTGACTAGACAATCTTTCTTGGGTTCCAAAGTTTGAAGATTCGAAACGCCGCCGGCGCTCAAGGTTAACCGCTCTCCACCCCCGATGCAGTGGGATAAACATTTCTCCTTCCGAGTGTCCTTCGAGGAGATCCATTTCCAGCAGTACTCGTCCAGTTCTAGGCGAAGTCACTTCAATTAACCACTTAAAATTTTGCATCATGCTTGTTTTCAGCTGTAGGTTGAAGCTTTTATAAACTAATTTAAAAGAGACAAAAATATGATATACGATAGTTAAAATGATGAAATTTTAATTTTTAAGTGAAATATATACTTAATATTCCATGCTAATATATAAGTATTTGAACATTAGATTCGTGAATTATCGATATGTATTGACTCCTAATTGCATCGCTATTATCATCAAAGTTTCAAAGAATATGTCATTTCATTTCCTGAATTTATGAAGAAGAGCGCTTTTATATTTCTGTTTTTAGTGAGAAAATTTAATTAGTAATATTATCATTTTTAACATTATTATTAAGTGTTACATATCCATGTAACTTTTTAAAACATATTCCGGTAAGGATAGGCTTCAAATCGGATTTCATGTAGCTTTCTTCAAAAGAAAAACATGATATTGTGTTTCGTAAAATATATTCAAACTCTTTTCGGGGTATTTTAAACTATAGACAATTCATATAATTCATTTCCCATTAAAAGGAAGAGTCTTGAAACTCTTCCTTCGCATATTATCTTGAATGATTGCATAGATGAATTTAACTTCTCTATTTTGAGAAAATAAAAATAGGCGCAGGATACATCTGAAATCATTCAGCTTAAAATCTCTTGTAATAATTTTTCCTGTTGCTTTATATTTTAATGCATGTTACACATGCAAGAATAGATTGTATATTTTATCAAAACAAGAAATTTTTGACAATATAATACGGTATTTGTATGACATAAATTAAAGAGTTAATGGATGATCTCAGTCTATTAGAGAAGTTCGCATTCTTCTGCAACGTTATTTCCTTTGAGGTATACGAATCGTTCCCAAACAATTACTTTGATAGGACATTCTAATATATAGCGAATGTCGATTCCGTTATCCGAGCAAACAGGGTTGCAGTTTCTGAAAAGCAGACGGTCTGATGGATCGTACAAAAGTTGCAATAACCGCACATGGTCCTTTCTCATGACCATTGATCGTCTGCTGTATACATCCGCTTTGTGGATCAGATACTGAAGGCACTTAAAGGAACAGCGCCGATCCTAATCATTGGCTGGTCCTAATAGTTTCCAATGATGGCTACCTTGGAATTTCTGCGAACGGAATTGTCTGATTTTGAAGTTAAACTCCGAAGTACAAAAGGCGCGAGTTTAATGAAAGAAGGCGGCTATGGAAATCTTAATTAAGAGTTATATGTATATAATTTCGTTTTATTTTCCAAATACTTAAAAAAAAATCCTTAAGAAGCAACTTAATGATTAAGATTATACTCGCTGTATGAAAAATATGTTTAAATATGACTACATTGAAATTTCTGTGAATGGAATTGTCTGATTTCGAGGTGGAATTCGTACAAAAGGCGCTAGTTTGATGAAAGATGGTTATGAAAGTCTTAATTGAGTTTATATATATAATTTCACGCTATTTTCCCGAATATTTTTTTAAACAAATTTCCTAAAGTAACAACTTAGTGATTAAGATTAAATATGCAGTATGAGAAAAATATAGTTAAATATTTTTATTTTAGCGATAATTTTAAACTGAGTCCAAACGTTTCATGAAATGTAAAATTCTATACTTAGATAAATATTGTAATTTAAATTATATTTAATTCCTTAGTATAGATTTTCAGAAAGATATTTAGTTTAATGACTCAACTTGGGTATTTTTTTTAAAAAAAGAAAAACTGTTTGTTAAAATTGTAGACGACAAGTATTAACTGTAGCAGGATGAATTTAGTTTGTTCGAATGTTCTTCGTATTCGAAAAATTCTGGAATAAGCATAGGAAGCGATATAATTATATATTTTCTGTACACATGAAAATAATTTTTTTTTAAAAAAATGTGTTTTTAAATTAATTTGATCTTCTTTATGCTTTTGTAAAAATTTAAAAGGAATTTTAATAATTTTTTTTAAATTTCGAGATTGTGATTCACAGTGTTTTTCCCATTTTACTTGGATATCTCTGATTTAAAAAAAACACATTAAAGTAGTATTTATATTTTTTAAAGAGAAAGAGAGAACAAGTAATGCGAAAAAATTTGTTTGAAATATTAAATATGCTATACAAGCTGAGTGAGTTAACTCTACATATTTTATGTTCTGAAAAATTTGGAGAAGTATCATATAAAAGAAATATAAAATAAAGGGTTTTTTTTTAATAAAAAAAAATGGAACTAAGTATAATTATTAAATTTCTTTAAAAAACTGTACTAACAATTTTATTTCCTGATATAGTTATTGAAACACATATATTAAGTTATAATGACCCATCATTATTTCCTTCATTTTCATTACAATTCACAATTAAAAGAGTCACGAATCTATTGTCCACTGAATAGAAAGTTACAGAGGAAGGATAACTATGCTACTTAAGTCAAATTTATGAATAATTAAAATTAAATCCCTAACTTTTCTTATCTATTACCGTGTCTGATTGAGTACATATGTGTAAATGTGTCTCATTTAACGTTTGATATAATTACTTAGTATTTATCTCACCGAACCAATCGGGTTTGAGTCTTTAAAAGATTCATTATTGAGGGTTCGAATCGTTCATCCTTGGTAGATCCTCTCTTTGTTCATTCCTAAAGCTATTTATTCAGCATAGGCATGATACTGATGTCTCACATTGATAACTTCAGCTCCATATCTCCAACACTAACTATGCTACTTACTTCTTTGTTAAACGCTGCTCACACTGCTAATATAATCATCTCATTTTTTTTTCTATTCATTACGATTAAATAATATTAATCTAATATACACTACTCATGTTTCATTTATTGGGAGAGATTAAAGTTCATTTAACTTCGTGTTAAAAATTTCAAGGTTTTAGTTGAAGAGAGAAATGTGCTAAAGCTTATGTATTAATAAAGTTGAGCACATCTTTTTCATTCTATTGGAACTATCTTAAGGTTCCCCCCCCATCTTTTTACTCTAGCCTGAGTATTTCTAAACTACATACCCAATACGTTACCCCTATCGTAAAAAAGAACCATGCCAAATCCTAGTATCAGGAAACCATGGTATTCCGACAATGTTTGTAGGAAACAAGCTGAAAACAAAGTTTTATTTTCGTATATAAAGGGATAATTCTGTTCCATGTTGTTGTTGTTCCACTTTTCCTGTTTTCTATTGACTTGTGGGTATCATCGACACTTGTAGACTCAAACAAATAAATAAAAAAAAAGTACTATAAATAGCCCCAACAACTCCTCATCCGGAACTTTCAGTCGAACTTCTACTAAGAATTTGTTTTTCTGGCTAGTACTTATCTTTTCTTCCGTGAGTTTGGGTTTTGCCGGCTGGTTTCCTTGTTTTTCTCTTGTCTTAGAACCACCAAAGTCCCGAAAGCTATTCCCTCTGTTGTTGTTGTTAAAAGTGGTGATTTCACGAAATGTGATTTGCATTTTGAGATGTTTGTAAATTTCCCCCCGGTGTGAATATCCATTTTTTGTGCGTGGAATGTTTTTTAAAAACTGCTTTCTTCGAGTTCGTGGTTTGTATAATAGTTACTCTGGGGTTATTTTTTTTATACCGAACCACGCTGTTTGAGATGTTTCACAGTTTTTGAAAGCTATTTTTCTTTGTGTTTCATTCTTTTAAAATTTTACAGGTTGTTGATTTCCGTGGAATAAAAAAGAATTTAAATGTTAATGCAAATAAATAATAAAAAAACAGAGAATAATTTATACAGAACTTAAAATCTATTTTTGTAATGTTTATTGATGAAGAAAACCACCAAGTTAAAATGACGATTCTTTTTATCTGTTTTAGAGTTCTTTTAAAATTATTAATTTGCTTAATTTTTGTCGAATTCTGTGATAGTTACTCTGGGGTTATATTTTGATCATTTTTGTTTGAGCCTTTTCACAGTCTATGAAAAAAAAAAGTTTTTTTTTTTTTTTTTCTGCTGATAGTTGTTTTTTTTTCTGCTGATATAGATTTCCGCTGAAAAAAAGAACATAAATTTTTATACATATTAACGTGATTTAATAATTCAGACTGAGCCCCAGTTTTGAAAAAAAAATGTTCCATTACTCACATTTTATGGAAACTTAGCTCTATTTCTAATTAATTATATAGCATACGAAAAAATCAAATTAGTGAATAGTTTAAACTATTTTAGAGACTCTATTTTTTAAAAATAACTATTAATTGTAGAATTTTTGTTGAATAATTGCTTGTAATTGTAGCATATGCGAATTACAATATACTAACAAATATATTTCTCAGACGAGATGGTAATCTTTAAAGATACACATGAATCCTATAAGATATTAACGTCATGCAGATGCATTTAGATTGCTTCACATATACATCCATTGATTCTAAACATATACAAAGAGTTTTATATTGCTTCTTAAAAGCAGAATTTGTATTCGTTCGACTGAAAAGAATTCATTATTGTTCCAGTCCTTTATTCTAAATGCATGATATGCATAATTTGGATGAAAATCAAAAGTGCGATTTGATTTTGCGCCCAAAAGATTTATTCTGTAAACAAATAATAAACGACACAGCAAAAATTACAAATTTGATTTTCTGTTCAGTTCAATAATTCCACAGAACTCACAGCTTCATTTCGATTGAATAACGAAAATATATTAAATTCTAACAAAGAAATATGTTTTTAGCAAAAAAGAAGTTAGATTATTGTAGAGAATACTTTGTAATCTTTTAAAAAAAAACAGCAATGAAATATATTTGAATTTAAATGAGAAAACTGTTCTTTGAAACATAAATACACACAAAGTATTAATATCAAGAAATAAAAGAATATTGCTTAATTTCTTATATATATGTGTATATAATATTTCCGACAAATGCCGTAATTTACATTGTGTCAAAATAGTTCTAGTTTTTTCCCTTACTATTTCATCATTTTCTTTATTGAATCAATTGTAAATAAAATTGACTTAATAAATGTTTCGAGTAAAAGATTATATTTTATTCATGAAGTGGTAAATATATTTTGTATCGTTGAAAGCATTGCTAGCATTTCAATAAATCTAATTCAGAAAATTTAATAAAATTCTCAATTCATTTTTGCTACCATTTACAAGCACAGCATTCTTAATTTGCAATTTGCTAATGAATTCCTCTTCAAAAATTCAATACCTTTTATATTATTTACAACTATTTTTTTTCTCTCCAAAACAAGCTCCTCAGAGCGTTTAGATGAACTCAAAAATATTCTCCTCAACCCTCACTCGTCTGATAATATTAGTTTTATTTTTCAATCGCTGCAGCTTCAATCACTGCGCCTCAGGTAACTGGATTAGAAGAGCCCTACTGCTCAAAATTCGATTAAACATCATTTTCCAAATTGCCTCTACACTACGTCGCCCCTTTAAATTGAATTAAACCCGGCAACTCCGTTAAACGTAACCCGTTAATATTCGGTTTATGAATTAGCGCTAGTGCTAATGTAATTTAATGGGTTATGGATGTTTGGGTTAGACAATCTGGATCCGTAAAGTTTTTTCCCAGCTTTATTTGCAAACAAACCGGTGGGATAGTTAATAATTTAGATGAGTTTTTTTTCTCTGAGGGTTATCGAGTACAGATTATAGATCAGATTAAAATAGGCCAATATCTGTTAAGGGAAAAGACATCTACCCAAGTTTAATATGTAGTAATTAAATAAGACGAAAAGAGCTGTCAATTTATTTGGAGAATAATCGTGGAAGTGTAATTTTAATCAAACATTTCCAGAGCAACGATCCGTTATATATTAAATCGGATTGCAGTATGGATTGGTTCAAAAGGGAGGTTTGATTTGTTACTGTAATAAATTAAAATATTTAGTGAGGATAGTGACATTTTCAATATATACCAAGGAATGCAATATTTTCGAATGAAAATACTTCGAGCGAAGTTGCGTAAATAGTCTGGAATGACTAATTTAAATGCAAATGTCTCGATTTCAATAATATACTTAGTTGGGGAATTAAAAAATTTTTGAGATTATTTGCATTTAAATTGCCAGGAAATTATCAACTATGAAGAGTAGTGTTATTATATTGCTATCAAATATATTAATTATTTTGTTCTGAATATAATCTCTTTATCATGTACAAAGTGAACTAGAAATTAACTCATTATATACATTGATTTAAAGGAAAATATTTTAATTTCGTGGAAAATATTCTGCCGAAAGCATACATTTAGAATAAATAAAGAACTTTGAATTTCACGGTAATATTATTTTATTAAACAGGGTAGACAACCCAAAACAGTTGGTTTTAAATTGCCTCTTTGTAATTTCATTATTCATTCATTCGGTTTATTATTATGTATAGTGCTATTTATTAAAAAGAATTTTGCATCATTAAAATGGATTCTAAAGTTAAAAAAAAACTAATAATGAAATGTAATAAAAGTTAAATTAAATATTCCGAATGAAAATCAGATAGCTACAATTTATGATTATACGTACAGCTATTCCGTTTTTATTATAAATTTTAACCTTTATTAGAAAACCAATTTTTTTTCCTCAAAAAATGGAGCTACTATTAAAAATTACTAAAATTGCTTTCGACAGAACTTTGGATAAATTTCAAAGGATACCTCTAACCATAAATCCTTCTCTTAAGGCTCCCGTCTAGCCGCCATTTTGATTTCGTGAACTTAATGTTAATCTTATGGAATTTCGACTTTAATTCTCACATCTTTATTATTTGATCTATTTGAATGCAATAAAATGCATTTGAAAGAGCAAAAAATAATCTATGCTTCTGTGGAATTACTTTTTTCCTCCAATTTTTAAAAGTATTTGAAAATATTCTTTAAAGACCGGAAAAATCATTAAAATAAGAATAAAAATATTTTGAAAAATCTTAGGAAAAAAGTAATTCCACAGAAGCAGTCATTATTTTTTTGCTCTTTCAGATGCACTTTATTGCATTCAAATAGCTCAAATAATAAAGATGTGAGAATTTAAGTCGAAATTCCATAGGATTAACATTACGTCCACGAAATCAAAATGGCGGGTTGACGGGAGCCTTAAAAATAAATTTTGAAAGCTTGAAAATTACTTTGGAGAATAATCATGATCTTGTTTCATTACCTAAAATATGTGTGCTTGATTTATACTTCTTAAGACTTTATTGAAACAATCGTATTAAGTAAAGATATCTAAGTAGAAGTAAAATATTAGACTGAACTATTTATAATCATGTATAAAGTACGAACGCAAAAACAAGCAATTTTCTTCGGACAAATTCCTTTTATTCCGTTAACTAAACATAAAAGACATCTACATTTTAAATACAGTTGCCACTCAAGATAAACATAAAGATTTAGGAAGTACTTTTAGCGAATCCGAAAGATTATACATTTAACGAATCCGAAAGATTATACATTTAACGAATCCGAAAGATTATACGTTTAACGAATCCTAACAGACTTGAAAAAAAAGTAAAAATCGAATAGTTGGGAACCTTTAACATATCATTATTAAGTTTAAATTAAATTTTTCTTTTTGCATGTTAAATTACTGTTAGTATCTTTTTAAAAAAATTCCATCGTTTTGATCTCTCTCCGCTGTTTCAAATGCATATGCTGATTGAAACTCATTCCATTCAAGCATGCGGCCTATTAAGCATTAATTCAAGTGCTCGATCTCACATTTCCTCTGCGTTGTGAATATCGCATTAAACCGATTATACGAGTCATTTGATATCCATAGTGTGATATAAGTAATTATCGAAGGTAGCTTATCCTTGTGCGTGTATAATATTGAATGTTATATGAAGTACAGACTTAACAACTCTGTCATCTCTTTCGTATGATATGGATCACTCTCTGCGATAGTAATTTTTACGTTTTGGTTCAGTCGATATTGATTCTTGTAGTAAATCTGTGCTATATTTTTTAAAAATGTTTCCAATTCATTTTCGGAACTTTAAAAACGCATATTGAGGCTTTATATCGGTGATAATGAATGTTTTTTCGCCCTAATTTTTTGTGATAGTTTTTAAGTGTGTACAGTAAAACTTCTTTTTGCTATTTCGTTTATGTTTCTTTAATTACATAATGCCTGTATTTTACTGAAATACAGATCAAGGAAATACGAAAGAATATTTCTATAAATGATCTTATATGTTGTTGTGAAAGGAAGAAATATAGATGTTTATGTACGAAAACAAAATTTAAAAAGTAAAATACGTTCTTAAAAACCAACCATTTGATGGTTTTTTTTCTTTTCTTTTTAGATTCGTGTTTCTCCATAATTATATGAAAAAATAACGATACATTTTTATTTGTATTTCATTTTGTAAAATATCTAATTAAGTAATTTATTTCTTTTATTTTATCTAAAAAACAATGTTATAAAATTTCTTGTTTATTTTTAAAAATAAATTTTTATTAATTTCGATTATTTTTACATGCGTATACTTCTTATATATTTTGTGCATAATTTATTGAATTATGCTTTTTAAGTGGTATGGTTTTTACTTAATATACACTGTTGCATTTTGAATTATTTATAAATTACAAATGCTACATGTTAAATACTATAGATATTTTTTTTTGCTGTTACTTATTGTATGGCTTGTAACTAGCAGGTTTTTTTTTTAATTCTAGGATATTCGCTTTCATAAAATTGTGCAATGCTTTATAAGAAGTATATGTGATTTTAAGGCATTTAGTAATTTTTGTCGGAAGCTCAAATTGTGCATTGCAAATTTGTTTTGCAAGGGTCCTTTCTTCTATTAAGCCTAAATAATTTATACATCAATTGTTCGTTTGATAATAATTCTTTTTTTTTTCAATGACTGTATGCATTGCTTATTTAAGGAATTGGATTCTTCTAAGAATTTATTGGGTTGTTTAGTCTGAATTCTTATACGGTATATTACATTATGTTATTTAAGGAAATCATTGTACGTCAAAATTAATTCTGGATTTTCTAAAAATACAACATAGGATTCATTTAGATATCCATTTTACATACAAAAAGTTTATGGTACACACACACACACACACATTGGTGAATTGGATTCTTCTAAGAATTTATTGGATTGTTTAGTCTGAACTCTTATACGGTATATTACATTATGTTAAGTAGTGCTCTGATAATCATGTTCTATGTTAAAAAATTCTTGATTTGTTAATACAAAATTCTCAGTTCTGTCATCGAATTGTTAAGGAGAAAAATGGTTCTTTGTAAAGTACTGAATCTTATAAACAATGCGGTAAATCTTAGAATAATTTACGCGCCAAAACATTCATAACGATACTGTATTCAAACAAGAAAAGAACTTTTCACCTAATAGCAAACCATCCAAAGGAAAAACTACGCATCTTTAATAGACTAAAACTTTCCTCATATCTCGCATCATATTTTAACTTTTCTTAAATTCACAACCACATGCACAGAATATGCTGGCATGCATCCCACCCGCCGTACAGATTACTAATTCCCAACCCAACCGATCGGAGCAAACTAAACTGAATCTAATACATCGCCGTCATATCTATAATATATGTGACCGCTAACAGTGTTCACCTGCCTCAGTGGTCAGGGCAGTGTGTAATATGCTTCGCTCGTCGACTGGCGAACCGAGTAACTATTAATATGGACTGTCGCGTACCCAGGTTAGCCTCCCGGACGCAATTAATGACTGTTCCGCCGCTTTCACGCATTACCGGTGTGTATTTATTAACCAATGGGATTGATTTATTCTGTGGCGTCCGAGGCATAATTCAGTAGGTGGCCGGAGACGAGGATATTAATTTTTTGGACGCTCGAAAGTAGTTCGTTGTTAAATGCCCCGGAGAGAATTTGTGTATGTCTTTAATCTTAAAATTTCGTGCTGGAATTTAGAATGTTCTAGGAGAGAGTTTTGGATGCGTAACTTTTTGTTCTTTTTCCTTTACTGAAGTAATGAACTTTTTTTCTTATATAAGCAACGTGTAATTGCCATTGCTTGCTTTTGAAATTACAGATAATTTGTTTTTACTTTGATAGACTTAAATGTATAAATATCCTTGTCTGTTTTTTTTTTTTAAAAAATAAATCAACATGCATAAATTTTCTTAAAATATTTACCATGATTGCAGTATATTTAAAAAGAATGTTCCGAACTTTATTTTTGATTATTTCAATATCTTATGTGGCACTGAAAGGATAAAAAGTGTAAATTCAATAATTAAAAGTGTTTAACCTGTTCTGTTTAAATTGATAGATATTTGAAAAATAATCAGACAATTGTGATACATTTTTTTTTTCTATACTTGGGAAAATTCTTGCAAGATTGCCATCTCAGAAATAAATTAAAAAAAAATCCCATCAACATTACAACCTTTTGAATTGCCATTTTGAACAGTGAATTTTATTTCTGATTATTCCGGTTTCCGTTGCGTTATTAAGTTATTCAGTGTATTAAATTTATATAACCTTTTATGTTTACATGTTGCATTGTAATGAGACAATTGTAATGCAGGTTTAATTTATTTGTTAATACTTGTTACAATTCATGTGAGATCGTCCTCTTAGAAGTAGATAACAAATAAAAAATTCTGCTAACATGTAACCGTTGAACTTTTGAATAGATTTTTAAGTTATAAGTAGTTATTAGTTATTTTTTGTGTGATGTTGGAACTATTCGCGATTTTCTTTTCATTAACCTCGGGAGCTTTTTGGTAATTTGATTTCCATACAATTACAACTCCTTGCCTACCAAATAAAACGTGATTAAATGCATAATATGAAGATAAGGACTGTAGTGAATTGAATTAGAGACAGTGATACATAATCGAAATAGAATTGAAAGGAAAAAAGAAGAGAAGTAGAGGATAGTGACAAGCTGATAGATGTAGATTGGAGTGAATCTTATTAATCGTTTGTATTGAAAGTAGTTGAAAGTGACTCTTGATCAGAATAACAGGAGTCGAATCTGTTGTTATCGAAAAGGGTTTGAATCAAAATGAGTGATTTAGTAAGCTAAAACTTTATTATTTGAACTTAAGCTGGAATTAATTGAATTTAGGATTCGAGAGAGAGAACGACCTTGCGTATTCTTTGATTGATAATAAAGTGTGTTGCCCATCTTTTACGTTTTCTATAGGAGTTTTGAATTTATTGACTATTTTATTAGACTTAAAGGTAGATGGTCGTAGACTTGTGAATAATGAATGAAGGTCGTTACAATTGCACTAGGATTATGTGTCAGTATTTCAATAAAATAGTTTAAAATTTCACTATTCTGGTTTGATTTAAAGAATGCGGTTAATCTTCAGTCGTAATTGTACAATTTGAATCTCATAATAAGCCTGAATATTCTCTCACCATGATCAGATTCAAGAGTTTTGAGCGCACGACTTCAATTTAATATTATTCTTATCCAAAAAGTGTTATTTCCTATGTACTATTGAGGAATCGATTCGAAATTATAGCTAATACGTCTTGTCATTGTGCGTTAAAATTATGAATGCATTAACGTGAGTAATGAATTCGGAATATAATTTACGGATGTGAAATGTCTTATAAGTTTTAAGTCAAGAGGGAATGCTATAAAATCCAACGAGAATTTACGTATACATTTTGATGTATTTACAGTTAATTTAAATAAAAATAAGATGAAAATAACACGCATGAAACTTAACTATTTATATCTTACAGAAGTATTTTATACGTTTGCTTAATTATATGTTTCCAACAGCTACGGCAAATTTTAGATGCAGTAATTTACATAAATTTCTCCGACTTCTGAGTGTGAAATTATGACCGAGAATAGACTTGTCTGCTACTGCTTATTGCATCGTAATCTAGTAGTTGGGTGTATAAGGTTATTAAATTAAGGGAAGCGTCTCAAAATCTGTGTGTACTTCGACCGGTTATAGTTAAGAGAGATGAACCATACACATAGGCACGTACATATATTCATGATATTCCAGTTAATTAACTCCAATATACTTGTGATAGTGTTAGAATCTGCATTCTAATGTTAGTTAAGGCAATCGGGAATCTTAATGTGAATTTAAGAGCAGATAATACGAAATTCGTGTACTAATAGGTTGCTGAATCACATTTTAATGCGTTTTATGCAGAATGGAAAATGTTAGATGGTTTTCAGTTTTGAATTATTACTTTTTAATGATTCGACTATAATTTTTTTTTAACGATTCTGTGAAAAATATATTTTAAAATTCTTCAGTTACACATAAAATCTACCTGTAAAGGTTATTTCTATTATATTTTTTCCTGGGATTTTTCTAGGCATTCTTTAATAGGAGCTTCAGAAATACTTTTGCATTTAATCTAGATAAACGACACAGCTTCTCTGAGTTTAATTAATTAATTTAAGTTTATGAATTTTGAGATTAGCAGCATTTATAATTAAGTTACTAGGTCAATTGATCTGATCGTATAGGGGTGGGAAGAGGTCCGATTACAGATGAGAATAGAGAATTAGAACAATGACTCAAATTAAAAGGTGCTCTCATTTATTTACTGAATGAACATGATTTAACGTTAACGTTACCATAAATTTAATTTAATATACGGATAGGAAGAGGGCAGTGGTGCCCACACGTGCTATGAGTTTTAATTCGTTTACATGATTTAATGAAATTAGTGTTATGTGCTTGTGAGACTCGTGAGTGGAACAAGTCTTTGTGAATGTGTCAATGCGAGTGCTTGTGTGTCTGTCAAACTCTTGTCGAGCTTCTTATTTAAGTGTGACACCAAGAGGGATGCAAGATAGCCACAAAAGAGAGAGGATGTGCTCTTTCCTCCTGAAAATGTGATTTGTACTTCTGAAGACTGAACGTGCAATGACCCTCTGCGGGTCTTTCACGTGTAAATTCAAAATGTCCAAGAGGGACCTTTCCAAATTAAAATTCCTTTGTTCCATGATCGTACGTAACTCTAGCGATAAGAAACCACGTAATTCTAGTGATAAGAAATTAAGGCTTCTCGAAATGCATGTTAATAAAATTACATCAAGCTTCCAGAACCACTAATTTTTTTCTTAAAACGAAGTTTGGCATCTTAAAATATAAGCCTAATTCGAACTGAAAATTCTTAAAATTAAATTAATAGATCAAAAGCTCACACATCTAAAAATTTTTAATTTAAAACTCTGAAATTAATTCTAATTTAAATTTAATGTTATTTAAAATACTGAATTTAATTTTATTTGATACTAAATGAGGAAAACATAATAGCAAATTTGAATTTAAATTTAAAACACTAAGTCTAATTCTAATTTGTGTTAAGTGATGGAGGAGAACAAATGATTTAACGCTTTTTTTTTTTTTTAAAAAAAAATTATATTGTTTTACGATCTGCATTATTTTATTTGTTTTTGGGAACAATTGCAAACAAATATTTATTCTTATGTCTGGGTTTTATCCTCATTCCGCTTTGCATCTCAAAAACTGCTTTGTGGCAACAAAATATCGAATTCGAATTATCACTCGACGCACCGTAGACCACACACTGTTACGTAATCGCTGTTATTCGATGTTGATGAAAAAGAGGAATCGATTAAAGAGCTGTATTTCCCTCGAACCTAAACGATAAAGGAGAGATCGAGGGAAGAGAATAAAAAAAAAAGGAGTATCGACAGAAAACAGGCGTGGATATAGGCGGTCTATGGACCTGGATTCCTAAGTGTCCTCCATTGTTAAAGGAACGTTTTACCAAGGCACAAGTAATTACTGTGTCGTCGGGGCTTTTGTAGTTGATTCAAACTTGGTGAAAAGTAGTTTCAGACATGTTGCAGGAAAGAATTACCGCCTATTCTTAGCCATTGAAGTTCAGAAATGTGTAATCCTTTGAATAATGTTATTTAGGGACGAGTTTATATTTTATTATCTCTAAAGAAAAATATTGGATTTCAATAAAAATCCAACGAACTAAGCATTTTAATCTGAATTAAAGGTTTCCGCTGCGGCTGCAATGATCACGTATACGTTGTGTAACGGATCTTGGAAAATTGCGATGTTTTGTCTGAAGGGATATTTGTATGCTCGCAATCTATTGTATTTGTTTAAGGGAATAGCTTTTATTTTCTGAAAAGATTATCGATTCAGATCACGTGGTAGCGATTCTGGTTATTTAGTGTTGACAGTTTGAAGCAGTACTGAGAATTGATTATTAAATTGCCTTAAAGTGATTTCTTTCATTATAGTAGAAAATTGTTCTTTTTTATAGTCTTGTTTAGGAGTTATATGCTTGCAAGTTTTTTTTTTTTTTCCTTCTTCAAAATTATACTTGTGATTTTTCCATGTATGCTTGCTGAATAGGGTCGGCATCTGAGGAGTGTGGCGTATGCTGTGTACCGGGGCCCTCGATTGAGGGGCCCCCAATATGATTAAGTACTAAAATAATGTACTCTTGTATATGAAAGCTTGACAATAATCCTATCGTTGTCAATATGACGTAAAGTTCGTTTTATCGTAAATATTATTATAGTAGATCTGTGAATTTCAACAATCTTCTCTCTTTCTCTCTCAGACTAATTCTTAATGAAGCGGATGTTTAGTTTTTGTTATTTAATCTGGGGAGCTCTCTCGAGTATCTATCTTTTTAGTCAAACATGTATGCAGAACGCTTAAAGGCACTTGCTGTATTTAAGCATCGAAAAAGAAATTGCAAAAAACTACGATTTTTCTGAAGTAATTTATGTATTAGCCAAAACAAAATCGCGCATTAAAAACATACATTAGTAATATTATGTCCGTGTTTGCAATTTTTTTTTCTTTACAAAAAATTTAAGGCCCCGAATGGTTTCTTGCACCTAGCCCCTCCCCCCCATAGAGAATCCCAACTCTGTTGCTGAAGAAGTAAAAAAAATAAAAATATGAAAGTGTTTTCTCTAATCTAAATATATACTTTATGTACAATCCATGCACCAAAATTTAAAAATAACTAATTGTATAAAATAAGAAAAATTTCGGTTATTGATTTATCAGTGCAATTAATCATTCACACAATGTAATTAATTCATTTGACATTACATACTCACAGGAAAAATATGAATTTTCATAACAAATCTAAAATTTTTGTTTTTAATTTATTAATTCGAAAAATAATTAGAATTAAAAATGTTTTTAGAATAAGAATGTCTGTATAGGATTGCTTAGAATTCTCTACAGATGATTACATATGAGTTTGAGAATTTATAACTAAGAATTTAAAGAATTACATATTTATATGTAAGATAGTATTTTGTATGTGTGCTTTTACTATGACGGAAGAATTGAAATAATATGAATTGAGAACTTTTAACAATTATTTTTACACATAACATTTTTATATTAATTTTATACGATGTGTTAATGAAACAGTTTTGTTTGGACTTAGGTTAGTATACTGTTAAAAATTGAGTGCGGACTCGTCGACTTTTGACTAAAAGAAGGGGGGAATACATAGATTTGTCTTATCATTTAATTTCTTATCCTACATCTTTCGAAATTTTAAATGAAAAGTCCTAGAAAAGGTTTATGTTCTTCCTGTCGGCGCACATTCTGTAAAATACTATTATGTGAAGCATTTTTTTTTTTTTTTTTTGATCGAAGAAAAAGAACCGATACGAAGCTAACATTATTTCCCCCTAGTACTTAACTTCTTTTTCTCTACCTTTCCAAATTTGAAATGTGGAGTTTTAGAAAAAGCTTATATTTTTTCCAACCACTCTGCCCTTTCCTTACTTTTTTTTCTCTTGTCCTAAAAGAAATGAGTCCCGTAAACTTTCGAAATCCTGGCTATCGTATTTCTACGAAAGTGTACATGCCACTTCGATTGAAAACGACGGCAGGAATTCGGGAAACTCGAAAGTCACCGAAAAGCCATAAAATATCGGATTAATTTTAAAAAGAGAGAGTAAAAAAGGAGAGTCAAAGAGAGAGAGGGGGGGATAAGAAGGGGAGAAAAGAAAAGTGAAAGAGGAAACTGTCACTCTACAGGTGAAAACCACCTTTCTTCGGCTAACATTTCACCAGAAAACGTTATTCCAAATCTTATAAATTGCTCTAGGTTAGGGGTGGAGGAGGTTTGGGAAGTTCCCCATCGACGTAATTCGGCTAACTACATTTTATTTTCTCTCGCTCACTGTCATTCTTTTTCGGTCTATACATTTTCTCGTAGTTCCGTCACCATTGTGCCACGACCGGAAATCGAAAAAAGACGGCGGAGAAATAAAAGAAACATTACTGGGAGTAACTTTCTTATAAGTTTTTCTCCACATTCTGAGAAGATTCAGTGCTGTAGTGGCGTATGGGGGACACAACTGGTCCAATTAGTAGTATACAATAAAAACACACGAAATGATGCATCTCATGTAATATTTCTCTTTATATAACTCGTGTTTTGACGCTTTCAAACCACCATTCCCAATTCATAAGGAAAATTAGTTCCACAGAATACTGTATAAATTCAAATCGTGTTTTTGTATATGAAACCATTTAAATCGGAAACATACAAAATATATATACTTAAGCTTATTACACATTAAATTAAATTTATTTCAATTTGAAATAAAACTGAAATACTTGACAGTTATAGAGACTCAGGCAAAAGGAATAAAAAGATATTGAAACATAATTAATTCTTGTAATGGCATTTGCATACTGCCGTATTTGCTTTTGAATTTGGTCTTTATCCGTATTATTAATGTCTTTTCAGTATTTTTATTGCAATATAACTTATATGACTCATACCCGTACAAGTTCATACTTGCTATACTTTTTATAACTGGGCTTTCTTTCTTTCTTTCTTTTTCTTATGTATTTCTAATTTTAGCTTCTGACACGAGATATAATTTTATGACTCTGTTACTGCATATAAATGGACAATTCTCCGATGCATACGATCGTCTACTGCAATACATTGACATGCTTCGGTACTTTACATCATCTACTTTAATTCATATATGATTCTCCGATGTTTAAAGTTGTTTAATCCAATTCATACACGAGACTCCGATATTTAAGATCGTCTTCTCCAATTTGTAAACGATAATCCGATATTTAAGATCATCTTCTCCAGTTCGTTTTCTATACTGCGATATTTAAGATCGTCTTCTCCAGTTCGTACTCGATTCTGCGATATTTAAGATCGTCTTCTCCAGTTCGTACACGAGACTCCAATATTTAAGATCATCTTCTCCAGTT